>JAVJHY011164464.1:0-14312 GCA_035593235.1 Phascolosoma agassizii | reverse complement strand
TGGTCGGTCGTGCGAGTGAGACGGATGAGCGGTGTGGTGAAACTATCGTCGCCAATCAAAGGCGGGCGCCCGGCGCCTCGGTAGCGCACCGGGCGGCCGTTTGCGACGAAGACCTCGTATTGACCCGCGGGCGTGGTGCTCTCGATGCGAATTCGAAGCGCGCTAGCATCGGAAGGAATGTCGATGGCGTAGTGCAGTGGGACCACGCCTCCGCCGAGCGTGCCTGAGATCTGCTCGTTGCCGGAGTAGCCTTGGTAGACGACCTCGGGTGTCATCGGAACGATCCGGCTGCATCCGATGAGTCCGCGACTATCGATGATCGCCTCCACCATCGCCTTCTCTTCGGTGGTCAATTCGTCCATGGCGTCGGCCGTGGCCGACAAGGTCGTACCTGCGACGTCGATCTCGGCGCCGCTCGTGAGCGCCATCAACGTGGCGAATACCAAGGGGTCCGCTTTCTCGGCCCCGATCGCGGTGCGGATCTCCCACAGCGCCCCACCCCAGATGCGTCCGTCGGAATGCGACTCACCGAAGAGATCGTCGGGGCACCGCAAGCTGTTGCCGAGCTCTCGAAGGCCGCCTTCGCCTGCAGCCGGACCACTGCCCGCGAAGTAGTCGGCCAAATTGGGATCGCCCGTGATGGTCGCCGAGAAATAGTCCGCAGTACCCTCGTTGAGCGCACCGTTCTCGTACCCCACCCCGAAGAAGGGATCGACATCGAAGATGCCGAGTCCAGCCGTGACATCGACGATGCCGTGACCGTACTCGTGGTAGACGACGTCGCCATCATAGCCGAAGTCCTTCGTGCTGCTCTGGCCGAACGCCATCAGTGCACACCGGCTGCTGCCGCATGAGCTGGGTGAGTAGAACGCGTTCTGAAACGCCACGCCTGGCGTCTCGCCGTAGTTCGCCAGCACGTCCATGATGTTGCCGTCACCGCAGCAGGTCCACTCGAACGAGTGCACGTCGCGGAAGTACTCGGCGACGCGGTTGGCGTGAAAATAGACGTTCACTTCGGCGAACTCGTCGTCGAACGCGGGTTCGACCGGGTCGTAGAGAAAGTCGCCGTTCATGTCGGCCTGCGCGCGTTGCTCCGGAACACACTCGCTCACGCCGGTGGGACGACACGACTGGGCTCGTGCGTAGCGACCCGTGAGAAAACGAGCGCTCGTGAGGTTGCCCAGCTCCTCATCGGTGGGATCGACCGCGAGCGGCGGATTCGGATCGTAGACGCGTCCCAGCTGGTGAAGGATCAGCGACTGGATCGCCAGCAGCTCTCCGGTCGAAGCGTCGAAGTAGACCTTCGCTCGTTCATGTACCGCGCCTTCGACCTCCACTGCCCAGGCTCGACGAAGGCGCGCGCCATCATCGAACGCGACCAACTCGTGAAACATCGGCCGCGCACGGACCCAACGAACCGCACGCACTGCAGCCGCGAGCGGCACCGCGATGTCATCGGCATCGGTATCGGTATCAGCAGCGCTGCCATCGGCAGCGACATTGGCAGCGACATCGGATCCCAAATCCAACGAGACGAAGTCCACCCGGCCGTGCGCGTCGAAGCGAACCAGAGCTGTCGCGCCGACCACTGGCAACCCCCAGACCGTGCGTGAAAACCGGAGCACAGTGAAGCCGTGCGCATGAAGTCGCCGCTGCAACACCAGCGAATCGGTCTCCACATCCAGAGCAGAGAGCAGTTGGCGCGCGTTCGATTCGTTCGCTGCCAGACTTGGCCCGGTAGCAAATCGCACCATCGAAAGCCGACCGGACGCATCGAGAATTCGGTCGGCTGACTGGACCGCCGCACTCATGGAGGGCGCAACCTGCGCAGAGGCTCCTGCGCTGAACAACAACACTAACGCCAACGACGTGCGAACCACGGATCCTCCTGGTGTCCCGCACAGGCGGGGCAGCGATCAACAACCGGCCGGAGGATAGCCGTCTGGTACGCTCCGCGCGAATGCGACTGCGTTTCCGAGAGGCACTGCGTTTCCGAGAGGCACTGCGTTTCCGAGAGGCACTGCGTTTCCGAGAGGCACTGCGTTTCGAATCGGTGTTGCTTTGCATCACCGCCTTGCTTCTCGTCCCAGCGTCGGCGAGCGCATGGCATCGCCTGCCGCCGGGCGCCGACGCGTGGCAACGAAGTGGCGAAGAAGGTGTGCGCGGCATCACGGTCGGGCCGATCGAGTCGATCCAACAACCGAATCGAGGCTACGGCACCGCGGCCTCCGCCGAAGTCTTGGATCATGTGCACGAGATGGGTGCGGGATGGATCTCCATCACGCCCTTCGGCCGACTGTGGAGCCTACAGTCGAACGAAATCCTCCTGGACTTCGAAGCGCCGTATGCCCTCAACCGCGAAGCGGTTACGCGAATGATTCATCAGGCCAAAGCGCGGGGACTCAAGGTTCTGCTGATCCCGCACCTCTGGGTGGAGACAGGTGGCTGGCGTGGGGAGATCGAGCCGACGAGCTGGCCGGCATACCAACGCAGCTACCGCGACTTCGTGATCGCGTGGGCCAAAATCGGCCGAGCCGCTGGTGCCGACGCGTTTTCGATCGGAGTGGAGTGCAAGAGTTGGTCGGGACGATTCGGCGGCTACTGGACCGCGTTGATCCACGACGTACGCGAGGCGTTCGACGGCTTGCTCACCTACTCCAGCAACTGGGACGAAGCCGACAACGTGCTCTTCTGGGACCAGCTGGATCTGATCGGCATCAACGCGTTTTACCCGTTGGCCGACCACGACGGCGCCACGGACGAAGAGTACGCACAAGGCGCCCGCGCCGTCGTTCCGCAAGTTCGCGAACTCGCCGAAGTCCTCCAGATGCCCGTACTCTTCGTCGAGGTCGGGTACACGACCCGGCGCGACGCCGCAGTCGAACCCTGGCTGTGGCCGGACGACATGCAGAACGTCGTCATCGACGAACGCGAACAAGCGCGAGCGCTCGACGCGTTGCTCGCTGCTTTTTTGGACGAAGACTGGTTCGCCGGGTTTCTGGTGTGGCGCTATTACGCCTACCTCGATGACGTCTCCCAGGAAGCCGCCTGGGGCTTCTCGCCGCACGGAAAGATGGCTGCGGGTGTGCTCGAGGAAGTGTTCGGGTGGCGTTGGGCGGTGGATCCGTTGCCTTGGTGGCAGGCGCCTTGGATGTAGTTGGGGCTTCGGAGTGGGGGCTTGCGTTGGGGGACGGCGGTCGCGGGGTGGGGGTCTCCTCCTCCACGCGCTGGAGAAATCTTGGCTGCCGTTCGTCGGTCCTACGCTTGCCTAGTCGTCGGAGACCCCCCACCCCGCGCCCGCCTTCGATCCAGATGCGTTCGTTGCGAATCCGATGCGCTGCCAGGGAGCCCTCTTTACATCCTTCGTCGTGATGATGCGCTTCGTCGTCCAGTGCTGCGCACTGTCGCCGCTGCGTGGTTGGGTTGGGACGGGGCGCTCGGTCCTCCTCCTCAACGCGCTGGAGAAGTCTTGGCTGCCGTTCGATTTTCCGGGGCGCTCGTTTAGTCGTCGTCGGACCGAACGCGACCTTCGGCGGGCGAGGCGCATGACTTTGCAGTCACACGCGGAAGCCGCTGGGACGAGTTCGAGATCGCTGGCGACTTGGCTATCCTGCGGTCGTGGACGACTGGCGCGAACGACTGCTCGACTTGGAACAGCGAGCAAGTGGCGCGGCATCGAGAGAGGAAGCATTCGACTGCATCGCCGCAGCAACTGCCCAGCTCGATGCCGGCTGGGCGTTTCACGACCAAGTCGATGCTGTTCGTGCTCGTGCTTTTCTCCGAGCGGACGTCCTTCTGGGCGGTGACACCGAAGCGAGGATCGATCTCGTCATCGAGCGTGTCCTTCCTGCGTGTCTCGATGTTATCGATGACTCACTGCAGTCATGGTCGCTGAAGAAAACAGTCGTCGCTGCGCTCAGCGACGTATGTGGCCATGCCGACCGCGAGCAGGTCGTTGATGCCGTACTCGATCGACTCGTCGATGACGCCGCGACCAGCGACGTCGCCTTCCACCTGACTCTGGCGCTCGGTGTGCTCCGGCCGGATGTGCTCGAGCTTGTCCATCGACGCGTTGAGCGCGATGGCCTGCCCGCGGCCGACCGGCTGTGGGCAGCGCGCGCGACAGGCTACACAGTTGGAAGCCACGAGCACTGGATCGAGCTCGCACTCGAAGTCGAGCGCGGTTCCAGGGGCAACACGTACGTCGCACTGCTCGTCCTTGAGGACCTGGCGCCCGATCTCACGGTTCGACAGCGGATGACCGACGTGAAAGCTCTGGACGGCGAGAGCACCTGGCAGACTTCCCAGGGCACGATCGGACCCATGTGTCGGGCGCTCAAGTACTGCAGCCCTGTCGTACACGAGGAGGTGCTGCAGTTTGTCCAGGAGATGTTTTCCCGACCGAGTCCCCCCAAGGACTTACTCACAAACTTCGCACTCGGTTGTGAAAGCCTCCATAGCGCGCGCGCTGCACCCGTTCTCTTGCGGCAAGCGCGGCTCGAGGGTTCTGGTTGGGGCCAGCTTGTCCGACTCGGAAAGATCAGCCACCCGAAAGCTGTCGAAGGCTGGTCGGATGTAGGCGAAGAGGAACGCAAATGGCTACTCGCCTTGGCCTCGCATTCTCACTATGCGGATCGCGAGTTCGCGGTCGCAGTGCTCGCGTGCATTGGCGACGAACGACTCAAGGACATCGTGCCATCGCGCGACCGGCCATACGGAGAACATCTGTTGGATTGCTTGGGTGAGTCGCTTTCAGATCGGGCGGACACCAGGACACCGCCGATTCGTCTGCCTGAAACGGCTCCCGAACTCGCTACGGGCCACCCGGTCCAGCGGCTTTACGTCGCGGACACATTCCCGCCTGGCCGAGACACATCAATCTTGCGAGCACTGACCTGCGACGAAGAACGACAAGTACGCACAGCGGCTTGGCGCCGCTTCTGTGAGATCGCTGATTCGGAAGCTTCGGACTGGGCAGAACACTTGGCGCACTCACCGCGCCTCCACGAGCGGAAAGCGTCCGCGGCAGGCGTCGGATTCCTTCCAAGTAGCGCCGCACAATCGGTGGTAGAGCTACTCCGCGCAGATCACGAAAGGTCACATCGCAGTCTCGCCATCGAGGCACCACGGATCCGAGAGCAGTCGAAGAACGTCGCCCATCACTTCGCGCGAATCCAAGGCCGTCTGCGCAGCGCGTCGGACCTGCTCAAACGCTGGCGGCACTCACAGGCGTTGTTGAGGCTCGATGACGGTCACGTGTGCCGATGGGCGTGGTCACAAATCGGATTGGGGTCCGAACGCGAGGACCGGTGGCTCCGGATGTTCGCGTCGATGCTCCGAAACGCGGTACGTGGACCCTATTGGACCCGGGTGCACAGCCAACGCGTTGAGGTCGCCGAGGCGGTTGTTGATGTTGGCGAACACTCCCTGAGAGTTGACTCGGCCCAATGGACGGAAGCGGGCGAGTGGTGCGCCCACTGCCGCATTCTCGACGACTCGATGCGAATCGACAACGAGAGTCAGGGCGAAGAGGTACCGAAGTTCAGCATCCGAAGGAAGGCCGAGAACTCCGAGTGCGGCCACGGCAATCATCTCGATCGCGTGTGCGAAGTTTCCTTCGACGGTGAACCAGCAGCCCTCGTGTGCGTCGAGCCAGGTCCAGAGTTCTGGCTACGCCGCCCATCAGATCGCTGGAAAACGCGTCCGACATGAAGCCGTTCCCCGACCGCTCTTAGGCACTCTCTTCAATTTCGTCATTTCGTTTTGAGGCGGTCCAAATGGCGAAACTGACTAACAACCAACGGATGACCCTCTTGGGGACTCCCAAATGACGAAACTGAATAGGAGCGTCCCCGCTGCCCATGTGTCTCGCGGTTCAGCCGAGGCGGTGCCAGCCAGTGCGCCTGCTCCAGGTGCTAGCGCGTCTCCTTCCCCCGACTACTTCTGCCGGGGTGGGTCGTCAGCGCGACGGCAGCTGCTCGAAGCCGCCCCCATCGGACCCGGCGCACCGCCACTCGAACAGGTGAGTCTCATTCGACAGTCCGAGTCGCTGTGGCAGGAAGCGCCCACGCCTCCGCAACCGCCAATAAGTGCGAGAAGGAGCAGCGCCACGAAGCGTCGTTTAGAGAGGGTCACCAACACGAAAGATACCGTAGACGATGTTCAACGTGAAGGTGCCGACCGGCCGTCCCCCGTCGAACTCGCCGCTGTCCGAGAGCACGCCCACACGCAGCTCGAGGCCGAGGTTGTGCTCGCGAAGGGCGCCAAACGTTCCGCCGGCCACGAGCTCGGCACCGACGTTCTCCAGAGTCGAACCGTCGGCAACGAGCCAGCGAGCCCGAAGCCGAGGACCGATCCGAAAGAGCAGCTCATCATGGTTCGACACGCGGACCAGGTCGAATCCGCTGGCGATACCGGGAACGAACGCGCCCGGGTTCCCTGTGCGCCGACGAACCCTTCCAGGGTCATCACCATACCGAACCCACCTCGCGGGTTGGCGAACCCAATGTGACCCCCAGCAACGAGACTCGCGCCCGCGCCACCCATCGTGTCGACGGTCGGACCTGCACCGACACGCGCACCGGCGGCACAGCCGATTCCCAAGAGCATCAAGAGTACAACCCCGCCTCGCACGCCTGGCGCGACGGGGAATATTCAGCGGGGGAGGCGCAATGATCCGTGCGCTTTCAGGCGGGCGCGCAGGCAAACGTAGGACCTCCGAAGAGACCCCGCGCAACTGTTGCGACTGCGACGGCGACTGCGACGGCGACGGCGATGGCGACTGCGACTCCGACCGCGACTGCGACTGCGACTGCGATGGCGACTGCGACGGCGACGGCGACGGCGACGGCGACGAGGGCGACTGCGACTGCGACGGCGACGGCGACGGCGACGGCGACGAGGGCGACTGCGACTGCGACGGCGGCGGCGACGGCGACGGCGATGGCGACTGCGATGGCGACCCCCCGCCCGCGTGTGACTGCGGCAGCAGTCATGCGCCTCGACCGCCGAAGGCGGGCGTGCGGGGTGCGCGGTCCGACGACGACTAAACGAGCGCCCCGGAAGACCGAACGGCAGTCGAGACCTGCCCTAGCGCGTGGAGGAGGAGGACCGCGTGCGCCGCCCCAACCACAACCCACGCAGCGGCGACAGTGCGCAGCACTGGACGACGAAGCGCATCATCACAACAAAGGGTGTGCAGAGGTTCCCCCGCAGCGCTTCGGATCCGCAGCACACTCGACTGCATCGCAGGCGGGCGCGGGGTGGGGGGTCTCCGACGACTAAACGAGCGCCCCGGAAAACCGAACGGCAGCCACAAAGCCTCCAGCGCGTGGAGGAGGAGACCCTCTGCCCCGCGACCGCCGTCCCTCGTTCCGTTCAATCGTTCCGTTCAATCGCCCGCGTTCAGTTCAACCGCGACGAAGCAACCCAGCGCATCAGTCGTGAACCTTCGCAATGCGAAACTCGATGAGCACACGCGTCGTGATCGTCGCGCGATGACTCAAGTTCAGCCCCAACGCCTTGCCCTTACCGCTGCTCTTGCTCGCGAGCATGTGCGGCGCCGCGCTGCCCGCCGTGACCATGTCGCTCGATTCCACCGAGAAACGGTGCACGCCGAGAATCGTCATGCCCAGTCCATCCGCCGCGGCCGCAGCTTTGGCGTTCGCGGTGCGGACACACACCGCGAGGCGCTCGCCCTGGCGCACGTCATCCTGTGGGAAGCCCCATTCGATCCGCCGTAGCGTGACCTCGTCGAAGGTTGCGATGGCCTCGATGGCATCTGCCAAGAGTCCGATCAAACGCAGGCGTACTCGCACGCCGTAGATGCAGGGATCCTTGGCGCGCCCGGCCGCGGTGCGCGCATCGACTCGTTCGAGACGCACGTCCGCCGTAGCTGCACCCATCTGTCCGGCCGCCGATACCAGTGCGCGAACTTCGGGTACTTTCTGTAGCGCTGTGTCGCCGGTGACCAGTTTCTCGCTGGTGATATCGAGAAAGAGATCGACCCGATCGGCGATCACTTCGTCGATACCCTCGGCACGAATCACCAGCAGGTCCGTTACCGAATCCGATTGCGCCCCCACACCAGCCTCCCGTTCCCGAATCGGTTCGCGAATCGGTTCATGCGTTAGTTCACGATGAAGTTCAGGATGCGTCCCCGCACCCAGATGGTTTTGCGGAGCGTACCCTTTTCCAACGCTTCAGCGATCTTGGGCACCTCTTTGGCGGCAGCCACCGCCGTGGCTTCGTCGGCATCAGGAGCGATGTGAATCACTGCCCGCTTCTTGCCCATGATCTGTACGGGGATCTCCACCACGTCGTCGGCCACCAGATCCGGGTCGGCCTCGGGCCAGGAAACGCGCTGAATGGACGGCGCCTCGCCGAGACGCTCCCACATCTCCTCGCCGAGATGCGGCGCGAAGGGATGCACCAGCTGCGCGAGAATCTTCACGCACGATTTTGGCGCGTCTTCTTTCAGAAGCGCTCGCGACAACACCATCATCGCGCTGATCGCGGTGTTCAGCTTCAACGCCTCGATGTCGCGCGTGACCTTGTCGGTGCACTTGTGGGTTTCCTTGAGCACCGCTTCACTCGGTGTGGCGTCCTTCGCCTCGCCGCTCAAGCGCCAACAGCGATCGAGGAACTTACGCACGCCACCGATGCTCTCGGTGGCCCAAGGTTTGGTCGCCTCGAGCGGCCCCATCTGCATCTCGTACAAGCGCAACGCATCGGCGCCAAATCGTTTGATGATGTCGTCGGGGTTGACGACGTTGCCACGCGACTTGCTCATCTTGAACGCCTTCGCATCCACGGCGATGGAGATGTCGGCTTTGAGCGCAAAGCGGCCATCTTTGCGTTTCTCGACGTCCTCGTCGGGCACGCGCAATGCCGTCAGGGCTTCGAACGTTCGTTTGTCCTCGTACTCGTGATCCTTGCCGGTCACGGATTGTGCGAACTCGGCGCTGATGCGACCGCTCGCACCGTCGTACGCCGTCATCTCGATCTCGCCGAGGATCATTCCCTGGTGCACGAGCTTGGTGAAGGGCTCAGGCACTGGAATGTGGCCTCCGTCGTAGAGCACCATGTGCCAGAAGCGAGCGTAGAGCAGGTGCAACACGGCGTGTTCCGCACCACCGACGTAGAGGTCGACCGGCAGCCACGCTTTGGCGGCTTCAGGTGACCAACCCATCTCGTCGTTGTGGGGGTCGCAGAAACGCAGGTAGTACCAACACGAGCCCGCCCATTGCGGCATCGTGTTGGTCTCGCGCGCGAACCAGGCGCCGTCCTTCTGAAAGAAGCGCCAATCAGTGGCGCGCGCCAACACGCCGCGCGGATCTTCTCCGGGTTTGAAGTCGTCGAGGTGCGGCAAGTGCACTGGCAACTCCGACTCTTCCACCGCGATTGGTGAGTCGTAGTCCACCGTGAAGTCGACGCCCTCTTCGCCCTGGCGCGGGTCGCCCTCGCCTTTGACCGGGAAGTAGATCGGAAAGGGTTCACCCCAGTAACGCTGACGACTGAAGATCCAATCGCGCAGCTTGTACTGAGTAACACCCTTGCCCTTGCCTTCGGCTTCGAGGTCCTTGGTGATGGCGGCCTTCATCACGGCGGTCGTCATGCCGTCGTACTTGCCGCTGCGTACCGCTTTGCCGGGGTCGGGCGTGGCTTGTTCGAGTCGACCTTCGGTGGGCTTGGCGTCCGGAGTCACCACCTCGATGATCGGGATCTCGTACTTGGTGGCGAACTCGAAGTCGCGTGTGTCGTGCGCGGGCACGGCCATGATGGCGCCGGTCCCGTAGCCCCACAGCACGTAGTCGGCGATCCACACCGGCACCTCGGCGCCGTTGACCGGATTGATGGCCACGCCACCGGTGAACACGCCAGTCTTTGCTTTCTGACGATCGACATCGCTGCGGTTGTTGGCCGCGGCAACATAGACGTCGACTTCGGCACGCTGGGCCTCGGTCGTGATCGTCTGCACCAACGGATGTTCGGGCGCCAAGACCATGAAGGTCGCGCCGAAGAGCGTGTCGGGCCGCGTCGTGTAGACCTCGATCTTCGTGTCGTGACCGACGACGTCGAAGGACACTTCAGCGCCCTCCGAGCGGCCGATCCAGTCCTGTTGCATCGTCTGGGTAGACGTCGGCCACTGCACGTTCTGCAGCCCCTCGAGCAGCCGGTCGGCGTACTTGGTGATGCGCAAGACCCACTGTCGAATCGCGCGCCGCTCGACGGGATGGCTGCCGCGTTCGCTCTTGCCGTCGATGACCTCTTCGTTGGCCAAGACCGTTCCGAGCGCGGGGCACCAGTTGACCCGCATATCGTCCTGGTAGGCCAAACCAGCGTTGAAGAGCTGCAGGAAGATCCACTGGGTCCAGCGAACGTACTTCGGGTCGGTGGTGTCGACCTCGCGGCTCCAGTCGTAGCTGAAGCCGAGCATCTTGAGCTGGCGACGAAACGTCTCGATGTTCGCTGCAGTGGTCACGGCGGGATGCGTGCCCGTCTTCACCGCGTATTGCTCGGCGGGCAGGCCGAACGCGTCGAAGCCCATCGGGTGCAAGACGTCGTAGCCCTGCGCACGCTTGAAACGCGAAACGATGTCGGTTGCGGTGTAGCCCTCGGGATGACCCACGTGAAGGCCCGCACCCGAGGGGTACGGGAACATGTCTAGGATGTAGGCCCGCTTCTCACCCGGTTTGTTGGGCGTACGAAAGGTGTCGTCCTTCTCCCAGAATCGCTGCCACTTCGGCTCGATGGTGGAAGGGTCGTATCGATCTTCCTCACTCACGCTGCCTCTACTTCTTCTGCCGCGGGCTCTCGCTGATCGGGAGCACTCGCGCACCGTAGTTACTTTGGCCACTTTCTCAAGGGTGGACAGATGCTGGGATCTGGCCAATACCGAATGGCATGTACCGGGTCGGCTTGCTCGCACTCTTGACCGCCTGTGGCGGAGGTTCACCCGACCTCGACGGCGCCCTGGACGATGCGGCTCTGGACGCTGCCGCGGCCGACGTTGCGGCCGACGTTGCGGCCGACGTCGTGTCCGATGCGGCCACCGACACGAGCCGCGATGTTGTGGTCGACGTGCCCGTCGATGCGCCCGAGCTCCTCGGCCCGCCCTACCCCATTGTCCTGGCGCACGGCTTCTTCGGGTTCGAGACACTTGCCCTCGGCGAGTGGGACATCACCCAGTACTTTCACCAAGTCCCCCAGACGCTCGCCGCCGATTGGGAAGAAACGAACGTCTTCACGCCAGCAGTCGATCCTTTCAACGACTCCGAAACCCGCGGCGCACAGCTGCAGGCCGAAGTCGAAGCGATTCTCGCCGAAACCGGCCACGCGAAGGTGAATCTGATCGGCCACTCGCAAGGCGGCCTCGACAGTCGTTACGTCGCCGCACAAATCCCCGGTCAGGTCGCTTCGGTGACCAGCGTCGCGACGCCGCATGCCGGCACGCCCTTGCTCGAAGTGCTCGACGCAGCAACCGACAATCCGTTCTTGCGCGGGCCCATCAACGAGCTATTGCGTTTGGTCGGCGGCGTCCTCTGGGATGAGGTCGACGAGGGCAGCGACCTCTTCAACGCACTCGACCAATTGAGCGAATCGGGCACCGACCGCTTCAATGCCGACTACCCCGATGCAGCGGGCGTGTCCTACTACTCGATCGGAGGCCGCTCAGGCTCCGTTCTCGCGCGCACCGCCTGCGCGCCCGACATCGAGGTGGCGTTCGTCTCGCGCTGGGACGACGAACGCGACCCCGTCGACCCGCTGCTCGCGCTGAGCGAGTCGATCTTCGACGGAAGCTTCGGTTCACCCGAACCCAACGACGGACTCGTGCGGGTCAGCTCATCGAAGTGGGGCACTTTTCTCGGTTGTATCCCTGCCGACCACCTCGACGAAGTCGGCCAGCTCTTCGGCGACAACCCCGGCTTGTTCAACGACTTCGACCATCTCGTCTTCTACGGCGAAATGGTCGAGTGGCTGCGCACCCAAGGCTTCTAGAAAGCAGCTGTTTCATGGCCTCCGCGACTGCTCGTCGATTCTCGGCTTCGCCTCCGAGTCTCCTCGCTCGTCGCTCCGGCCAGTAGCTGTTTCACCAGAAACAGCTCGGCGAGTGCACTCGACGCAAACGCGAAGCGTTTGTGAGTTGGAGGGGGGACCCACGGTGTTCACCTCCGTGGGGGGAGGTTTGCGGTCAAACCTCCCACAGCAGCTGTTTCACCAGAAACAGCTCGGCGAGGCCCTCCTAGACTCCGACCGTCGTTATATCTTGACATGTTCTCGTAGTTTACGACCGTCGTGATATCTTGACGTCCCTGCGACCGCGACGCGGCTTGTTCAACGACTTCGACCATGTTGTCTTCTATGGCGAGCTGGCCGCCTTGTTGCGCGACGAAGATTCTGATCCGATAGACTCGGCTGCCATGAAAGCGACGCACTCCCGCACGATCAAGCTGCGGCCCATCGATGCGCGTTCGGCGCCCCACGCTCCGGGGATCGAGCTGGGCGTGCGCGCCTACCTCACCGACGCACAGGCCAAGAAGAAACCGAGGCTTCACTCGAACGAACGCGGCGATGCGTTCTTTTTCTTCTCGGGGAAGTCGCGCCGAGTCGGCGTCGTACATGAGGGCGCCGTGCACGAGGTCGATGTGCCGGTAGAACTCGACGCTCACGCCGCTCTCTCACCCGACGGCAAGTGGTTGCTCACGACCAACGGGACAGACGATCACCTCGAGGCCCATCTCACAGCTGTCGGTGATTGGAGTACGACCCGTGTCGCCTGCGTGAACCCGAAAAAGCAGTCCCGTCTTGCGCGCAGCCCCTCGGGCGTCGCGTTCACGCCGGATGGCTTCGTGCTCCTCGCAGCGGGGGGTGTGCTGATGGCCTTCGCCAATCTCGACGACGTCGATCAGCAACCGACATCGAGCCACAAGATCGAACGCGGGGGGTACAAGCTCCTGGCTGCATTGCAGGGCCGGCTACTGATCACCCACGGCAAGGGAAAATCGGTGTTGCTCTTCACGGTTCGCAACGGAGAGCTCGAGCTCCTCAAGAAGATTAACAAGCTCGACCTCCCCCAGTACGTCTACGAAGCGCCCGGTCGCGTAGTGATCGACGATGCGGGGGCGTGCCTGGAACTCGACGGAGTAGTCGAAGCGTGCGGTTGGAGCGAGGACGGCCTCCCCCCGGCGGCCGAGCACCCGTTGGAAACCGGACCGGTCGAGATTCGAGCCACCACCGAACGCACCTGCGCGAGACTCGGGTCCGGACACAATGCGTTCCACGTTCACCCGCTCGCCGACGGGAGAGCCCTGTGTTTCGACGTCCAGAAAAGCGACGAGTGGGCGCCGACGTTTCGCCTCAGCGTGCTGGAGGGCGACGCAGCCGCCCCCGTCGACGCGCACATACATTTCAGCACCTCACGCGGGCCGGTGTACGCCGTCGCGCCGGATGAACGAAGCGCGGTTTTCCTGACCCGCGCGGACGAAGGCACCTCTGTGTTCCAGTGCGACCTAGAGACTCGCGAGTGGACCAAACTGGGAGACCTCGAGCGGAACTGCAAGCGTGTCGTGCATCTCGGCGACCGACTCCTCCTGAGTGGGGGTAACAAACCACGGCGAGTGATGCTCGACCCATGGCAGGCGTCCAACTCGAAGATCAGCAAAGCCGATGAACTCATCGCATATTGTGCTGGGCGTGTCGTGCTCGCATGCACCTCGACCGGGACTCACCGTCCTCCGAGTACCAACGTGTGGGTGCACCGTGAAGGCAAGTTCGAACGCGTGGGCAAACTCGCCATCGGTGCACGGACGGGTTGGACGGCCGAAGGCCGACACTTCGTGAGCTGCTGGCACGGACGCCGAAGCTACGAGCTCATGCTGGACGACGTGCTCTAGTTGTCGCCGTTGGGGAAACTCACGCAGCCGCCGCTGTCTAGATGCTGACGGTCAGAGTTTCTTGACACAATTGAATCTGACGGTCAGAGTTTCTTGACACGACCAATCCACCTGTGGGGCACGCCTGCCCTAGAGCTGGACGCGTACGAGCACGGCGCGTTTGAAGTCGAGGTTTGGGCCCTCGAGCGTGGCGAGCTGGTCCAGGGTCGTGTTCGGGAGCCAGTAGAGCACGGCGCTGCCGTTTAACAGGTCCTGCCACTCGCGCATGAACGCGTTGGCTTCCGGCTCGGTCAGGCCATGCATGCGCAGGTCGTTGATGACCTGGTCACCCGCTCGTTCGGCGTCGAAGGCCGGGGTGTCCTGTTCCATCACGAGCTCGGCAGTCGCGCCCGTGACGGGTGGATCGACCCATCGAAC
>JAVJHY011163405.1:0-14955 GCA_035593235.1 Phascolosoma agassizii | reverse complement strand
TTGAAAAATGTTTGGGCCGCAAATACTGTATAAGTAGAGATGAATAAATGTTGACTGATCAAGAAAAGGCGCATGAGCAATTAGAACAGGGCTTGAGAGCCTTGCAAGAGTCTGATATGGAAGGTGCCAAAACAGCTTTTCTTGCTGTGATTGAGTTTGATGATAGTTTTGCTGCTGCCTATAATAATCTTGGCCTATTGGCATTGGGCGAGGGCAAAGTAGAGCAAGCCCGTCAGTATTTCGAGAATGCAATTGAAAAAGACAACCGCATGTCGAACAGCTATAATAACTTGGCTTCTTTGGAGCAGTCTCAAGGCAGTTTGGCCCAAGCTGAGCGTCTTTATCTGAAAGCCATTCAACATGATGTGAACAGTGTTGAGTCCTATTATAATTTGGGCTTGCTTTATGTCAAACAAGAAAAATTGGTCCAGTCCAAAACGGCTTTTGAAAAAGTAACCCAATTGAATCCCGATAATTTAGACGCATTTTATATGTTGGGGAATGTTTACTCAACCCTTCAGGACTATTACGCTGCGATAGCCAATTTTCAATACGTGGTTTATCATCAACCCGATATTATTGAGGCCCGGGTTGCGTTGGCTGAAATGTATCGCCGCCAAGGAAAATATCCTTTGGCAATTAAAGAATTAAGAGAAACCGCTGATGTGGCCCCTGATGATGTTGATGTTTGGCAGCATTTGGGTTTGATTTTTGTTGAAACCTCCAATGGTGAAATGGCAATGGGAGCCTTTGAAAAAGTTGTGCAGCTTGACCCTGAGCGCCCAGAGGCATATGAAATGTTGGCTATTTTATATGAAATTAGTGGCTTTGACGAAGCCGCGCTTGAGGCCTGTGAGAAGGCTGTTGAGCTGAACCCTGAAAACGAAAAAACCCGTGAATTATTACAGGAAATGAAGTCGAAGCCCCTCAGCTCCAAAGAGGCATCTGAACCGGAAGTCATGCCTCAAGCTGAGAAGGAGCTTTTAATGGAAGAATATGATGAGGGTGACTCTGTATGAACGTATTACACATTATTACTGGAGACGCCTCTCTTGATGAAATGTTTTTCTTAGATACATTCATGAACCAGCTTTCAACAGGAGATGTTCACAATACTGTTTTGGCCCCTCCTTTGCCTGTGTCTCATTTGGATATGCGTCACGATAATATTAGTCTGACTGTGGCCCGCATGAATTTTGATCATGAAGCATGGACGGCTTTGCTCGAAGAAGTTCAACCCAATGCTGTGATTTTGTGGGACACATCAATTCTGTTACATGAAGATGCCGAAGATTTGAGCTATTTCCGTTTGGCTTGGTTTGAAGATTTACCTTGTGCTTTGGCTATTATGGATTTTAGATCCAATTTATTGATGGATCAAAATGGTTATTTGGCTTTGGATCACTATATTCTAAATGGGCAAGAGCCCCCCTATATTTTGGACTATGATTTTTTAATTAAAATTTGTCCTCCCCATGACTCTTTTGCCACGCAAAACCCCCGTTTATTGCAATGGCATAATATGGATTTGATGCCTTCTCTCTCTATTTACTCTGTGCGGGACGAAACCCGTGAGCAACTGGGGTGTGAGCCTGAGCGCAAAATGATATCTCTTATTTTTCCTATCGAAAATATCTTAATGGCAGCAGGGAAAGGTTGGAGTGAGCACTTTTACCTTTGCATTGATATGTTGATTTATTACCTCAATCAAATGGAGGGAAAATACCATTTGAATGTGATTAATTTATCTCCGAGAGAAAGTGATCCTGAGTTTAATAATGTCTCTGTTCGATATTTTCAAGCCCTTGAACAGGGATTGGTTTCGTCTTTGCTTAAATCATCAGATCTTTTTATTACGCAATCGTTAACCCACCCCATTTTGATTCAAAGCGCGCTAAATGAGATTCCCTCAATCTGTTTGGGCAGTTCAGTTCAGTTCACAGACAACCAATTGAGTTATGCCTTCGAAGAACTGTCTCCTTTTGCTCAGCTTAAAGTAGAAGAGTTGAAAGAAATGAACCCGGATTTGCTTTTCCCTTATATTTCATTTCCTGTAAGCCTTAAGAGAGACTGGCCAAATATTGAGCTCTTTAGCAAGCGCTTTTTCTTTTTCTTGGCTGATATTTTTGACGAAAAACAAGTTTTGGAGTATTTGAGAGACTTGATTCATGGCGGGCCTAAAAAAGATCTGTTTAATGATACCCTGTCAAATTATAAAGAACGCAAATTGAGCATGGCGGACAGCGCCGATCAGATTGTGAAAAAAATGGTGACGGCCCCTCCCAGGTTTTTAGGGTAGGATGAGACTCATCCAGTATGGGCTGATATGCGCCCTTTCTCTCATCATTTTGACCCCCAGTTTAGGAGATGCAAAAAATATGTTGGATATTGATAAGCTTTGGAATTATGGCGACCCTAAAGCCACTCATGTTAAATTTATGGCTGAAAAAGAAAAGCTCTCCTTGAAGGGTGAGCCTGAAGTCTATTTACAGGTTTTGACCCAGTTGGCTCGGGCAGAGGGTTTGCAAAGTGAGTTTGTAAAAGCCCATAAAACCTTAGATGAGATCAAGTCTCTTTGGCATCTTGCAACCCCGCTGGTAAAGGTGCGTTATGCCCTTGAGCGAGGTAGGGTTTTTAATAGCGATAAAAAAAAGACAGAGGCTTTGCTTTGGTTTCAGAAAGCTTTGAGCCAAGCCCAACAGGCCAGTCTGGATTTTTATGCCATTGATGCAGCCCATATGTTGGGTATCGCGAGCCCTGCCAAAGAGCAGCTAAATTGGAACGAGTTGGCCATTAAAATGGCTGAATCCTCTTCAGAAAAAAGGGCCAAAGGCTGGTTGGGCTCGTTGTACAATAATTTGGCTTGGACCTATCATGATCTAAAAGATTACGGTAAGGCTTTGGTTATATTCAATAAAAATGTTCTTTGGCATGAAGCCAAAAAGAGCAAGATGGGCTTGGTGATTGCCAAGTGGAGTGTGGGCCGAACCTATCGCTCGCTTGAGAAATATGCTGAAGCGGTTCAAATCCATAAGGCTTTGCTGATTGATCTTCAAACCCTTGAACTGCCTGAGGGTGGGTATATTTCTGAAGAGTTGGGTGAGAATTTTTTGGCTTTGGGGCAGGCTACTGATGCCAAGCCCCATTTTAAAAAGGCTTATGAAATTCTAAGTAAAGATTCATATCTGCTCAAGCATGAACCCAAGCGTTTAGAGCGCTTAAAGGATTTGGCATCTTAATTACATAGGTTCATTCTATTCACCTCTGCTTTCAAGCTCTGGTAAAATACGTTTAAATATCGTAACCCATGAAAGCAAGGAATTAACAAACATGTCATCCCAACCCAAAAAAAGTTCTAAAACCGCCCTGGTAGCGATCCTATCTACTGTGATTATTGGTGGCGCCGCGATTGGTGGCACCCTCACCTGGGCCTCTCAAAACTCATATGCTGTCAAAGTCAACAGTGAGAGTATTTCTTTAGAGAAGTATAATGTTGCTCTTGAACGGGCGAAGAAGCAATATGAAGGCCAAATTGGCATGGACTTCAATTCGGAAGCTGGAAAAAAAGCCCTGACCAATATCCGTGAAAATATTGTAAAAACCTTGGTTGAATTGTCTATTTTGAAACAAGAGGCTGAAAAAATGAACCTGACGGTCAAGCCTGAAGAGTTGGAAACCAAGATCAAAGACTTTATTAAGACCAACTATAAAGGCAATAAAGAGGCTTTTGCTGAGGATTTGAAAAAACACCGTTATACTGAAGCTGATTTTAAAGACCAAATGAAGGAGCGTCTTTTGATGGGGCAGCTCTACCAAAAGATCATTAAAGATGTTAAGGTCACTGATGCAGACGTGAAAAGCTTTTATGAGTCCAATCAGGATAAGTTTAAAGTGGCGGATCAAATTGAAGCCCAGCATATTTTGATTAAAACAGAAGAAACTGAAGCCATGAAAAAAGAGAAGGACGAAAAGAAAAAAGCCCTTCTTAAAACTGCTGAGGAAGCCAAAGCCTTGAAAAAAGCTTTGGGTTTGATGAGCCAACTCAAAACAGGGGCCAAGTTTGAAGATTTGGTTGTGGCCCACTCTGCCGATCCTGGGAGCAAAAATACAGGCGGAAAATACACTTTTCCTAAAGGGCAAATGGTTCCTGAATTTGAAAAAGCTGCTTGGGGCCTTAAACCCGGTGAATTGGTTCCTGAACCGGTCAAAACTCAATTTGGTTATCATATTATTAAACGGGGTAAAGATGTGCCTGGGCACCTGAAGCCTCTTGATGAGGTTAAAGCGCAGGTTGAAGCCCAACTTAAGCGTGAAAAACCCAATAAAACATTTGAAGCGTGGCTCAAAGATAAAAAAGAGAAAGCCACTATTGATGTGAACAAATCTTTAAAAACAGACGCCGCAGCCATTAAAAAAGATGCCCCTCCTGCCAGCAATAAACCCGGTGATGATGGTCACGGTCACGGGCATTAAATATGGCTAAAATCCATGTGATTGGATTGGGGCCTGGCCCAGCCAAATATATGACCTTGGAGACCCGGGATATTTTACTTTCCGGGGCCCCTGTGTACCTGCGAACCTCAGTACATCCCACCGTTGATGAGTTGCGGGAGTGGGAGTGTAATTTTACTTCTTTCGATAGCTTTTATGAGTCTGCAACAAATTTTGATACCCTTTATCAGAAAATCACTCAGCAATTATTGAATGAAGTCGAGGCCCATGGTGAAATCGTCTATGCTGTTCCTGGTCACCCTTTGGTGGCTGAGAGCACAGTAATTCAGCTTTTGAAATCAGCAGAAGAGGCGGGTGTTGAGTTAGAAATATACACCGCAGTCTCTTGTCTTGACGTGATTTTTGAGGCTCTGAACATTGATCCCACAGATAACCTACAAATATTAGACGCCCTGACTTTAAATGAAAAGCAGTTGGATTACCGTTATCCAATGCTTTTGACCCAGGTCTACTCTAAGACTGTGGCCAATGATCTCAAACTCAGTTTATTGGAGCGCTTAGATCCTGAATATGTGATTCAAGTGGTGAGATCAGCTGGCTGTGATGATGAGCAATTGGTTTCAATTCCGGTGGAGGAACTGGATCGCCTTGAATGGATTGACCATTTGACAAGTGTCTATATTCCTCCCACTCAATCCCTTGATCAATTGCCTCCCTTGGAGCGTTTGAGGGCTGTGGTTGCTCAACTGAGAAACCCTGACGGTGGGTGTGCCTGGGATCTCAAGCAAACCCCTTACTCACTTAGAAAGTATGTGCTCGAAGAAGCCTATGAAGTGGTCAGCGCCATTGAAGAGGGAGATCCAGACGCCCTATGTGAAGAGTTAGGTGATTTGTTCTTACAGGTTTACCTACAGGCTCAAGTGGCTCAAGATCAGGGTGACTTTGAGTTGGATGAGGTGGCTGATGGTATTTCTGATAAGCTGATTTATCGCCACCCACATGTATTTGAAACCCCAGATCCTGACTTGACCCCTGAGGAGGTTAAGGCCCAATGGGAACGTCTAAAAACCCAAGAAAAAGCCGATGCCAATGAACCGTCTATTTTGGTCAACTTACCGAAAACCTTGCCCGCCCTACGCTTGGCTGAGAAGCTGCAGCATAAAGTGGCCCAAGTTGGCTTTGACTGGCCTGAGGTCAAAGGGGTTTTAGATAAGTTAGATGAGGAACATGCTGAGCTGATAGAAGCTTATGAGTCAGGTTCTAAGGATGCGATTTGTCATGAATTAGGTGATGTGCTCTTTACTTTGGCCAATCTGGCCCGTTGGCATAAACTAGATCCTGAAGACTGTTTGCGCAAAACCAATCAGCGTTTTGTTCGGCGTTTTCAGCATATGGAGACCCATAACGGAAAAGACGTGGGAACCTCATTGGATTTAGATACTTGGGAGAAATTATGGGTTCAAGCCAAGGAGCAAACTTCGTAAATGATTGCCTTTTTACGTGGAGAATTAATTGCGGTTGAAGCCCAGGCCTTACTCATTGATGTGCAAGGCGTGGGGTATTCTGTTTTAACCCATGAGCGCCTTTGTCTTGCTTTACATTCTCAGCTTAATAAGGAGATCACGGTCTTGACTCATTTGGTTCACAAAGAGGATCAGATGCTTTTGATTGGCTTCAGTGATGCCCATGAAAAGGCTGTTTATTTGCAATTGATTAAGGTCAGTGGTGTGGGTACCCGCACAGCCTTAGGTCTTATCGAGACCTTGAGCGCTGAAGACATTGTCAGTGCCATTGCAACTGGCCAGTCGAATATTCTAAAAAAGGCCCCTGGTATTGGCTTGAAAACAGCCCAAAGAATTATTTTGGAACTTAAGGAAAAACTGGGACACTTACCCACTGTTCCTTTGTGTTTTGACGGGATCACTATTTCGGTTTCGGACAGAGAAGAGATTGAGCGGGGTCTCATGTCTTTGGGATATGCTCAGAATGAAATTTTAGACAGCTTACAAAAATATGGTTCATTATTCGCTGCAGATGATAAAATTGAAGATATACTGCGAATTTTGATTGAAAAATTAAGCTTCTAAATTGAGTGTTAAGTCAAACTTAACTTAAAATAATCATAAAATTAAGTTTTTTTTTGATTTGACACGTCAGATCTGAGTGCAATTGTCGGATAAGGTATATAGACATCTGTAGGAGGACTTTATGAACATCGGATACAATAGTGGTTATACACAACTTGCCAGCCTTTCACCTGTAGGCCAGCAACCCACACCCTATAGCCCAAGTTACACTGTACCCATACAACCCACGGGCAATGCCCCTGCAATGCGCCCTGATAATTATGAATCCACCCGTGACAAGAGCTTTGGCGATTTTGCCGGTGGCTTTATTACCGGGGCCGGAAAAGCTATTTATGATATGGGACATGGGGTTGTTTTCTTAGGGAAATTGGCAGGACAAGCTGTCAGCCACCCCATTAATTCTGCCAAGTTTATTGGGGGTGCCATTGTTCATGGGGTATCTAACCCAATTCAAACTGGATCTGCGATTGTATCCGCTCCTTTTAAGATTGCACGAGGCATTGTAAAGCCTTACTCTCAAGCCTTTAAGCAAGGGCACTATGGCGAAGCCATGGGCCGTTTGACCGTTGACATTACTGTTTTGGCTGCCGCTTTTGGAAATAAAAAGCCCGCTGTCACTGAACCCCCTCCAGCCGTGGTTGAGCCTCCTCCAGCTGTGGTTGATATTGTTGACAAGGTCGATGATGTTGTTGCACCTCTAACCCCTGTGGGTGGTGGTGGAAGTGCAACCAATACGGTAAACAATACCCTGGGTGATATTAAAGACATTCTGAAAGAAGTTGGCAATGTGACTGGTAACGGTAACACAGTCAATGTCAATATTGGTGATATTATTATTGGTGGCCAAAAAGGAACCAATATGACCGCCAGTACAAGTGGCGCCTTGGGTGGCGCTCAGTCAGCAGCAGGTGCTGTTCTGAACAATGCTGATGAAGCTGCAAAAGTGGTTTCTTCAGGCGCTGCAACCTATGCTGAAGCAGGAAGCACTGTTTCTGCCGCTGCTGAGACTGTGACCGCTGCAAGCGGTGCGGCAGCTTCAAGTACCTTTGGCCAATCTGTTGGGCATGGTATTGATTTGGTTATCGGTGCCCCTGGTAAGGTCTTCCGAGGCATCGGATCTGGTTTTGACAAAGTAGGGAATGCGATCAAGAAGGTGGGTCATGTTCTGACCAACCCAAGACAATACCTAACCGGACTTAACCCTGTAAATACGGCAGAATGGATTGGAAATGGCTTGAAAGCGGGCGCCGATATGGCAGCCAATGGCTTGGTCTTTGCCGCAACCAACCCCAAGCAGGCTATTATCATTACTGCTGCTGTTGGACGGGGTGGTAAAGCCGCCGAAGACATTCTAATGGAGTTTGATTTGGTTCGCTAAACTCAAATAAATTAAAAGAGCCCCATTTTTATGGGGCTCTTTTAATTTGGGGCTTTTTTAACGGCCACGATAATCAAAATTTGTTATCTTGATTATAGAGAAGATAGGGTATAAGGAAACACAACTCAATTTTGGCAAAAGATATTTTTTCGGAACAGGGATTTTCTAAGGCTGTTGAGAAAGCCTTAGAACTTGCAACAGGTAAGAAAAATATCAAAACCTCAGCGCATGCTATTAATAGCCGCTATCGCTTGTTCATTCGTGTGGGCATTCTTGGGCCTGATATCGGTGGGCAATGTATTTTGGACATCCCTTTATTAACTGCACTCAACTTAAGCGCCTATAGTTTGTCAGGCAAGAACTTTTCAGATCTTAATCTGGGACAACGCTCTCAAAACCAAACCCTGCTCCGCCAGCTTTTGGGCTTGCCTGTGCCCGAGAATGCGATGGTCTATGAATGCCGTGATCAGTGGATTAAGAGCATAGAAGTGGATTTAGGCCCCCTTTATGATCATATTTTCATGAATATTTCAATTCGTTTAAATGCCCAGCAAGAGCCTGATAGCATTATTCTTCGAGCCAAAGGAGAGCCGGTTCAAAACCACATATTAAAAAATCATTCGAGTGCCCAGTTTGAGCTGAATCAGTATCGTTTTGAATTACATGTAGAGCATCTTTTAAAGGTGCTTTTGTCCATTGATGAGTCTGCATTCACGCTCTCTCCTGTTCCCAGTAAAGTCAACGAAGATCACATTCTAACCGAAATTGATGCACAGAAATATTTAATTAAGGGACCCAGTACTTTGGTGCAATCTCGGCTTTTAGAATTAGGGAATCAAGTCGTGCCCTCTCTGATCCCCTCCCATTTAACGGGAGATATAAGCACTCCCCGTTTGATTCCTGGCCATATGCGCCGCTTGCCAATCCCTTTTCAGAAATATCAGACCCATCGCTTAATTATGGGTATTGGTCCTCTTGGCATTTTGTTGAATTTATGCCATATTGCTGATCTGAATAAAAAACAAATTAATATTTTGAAAAGTTTGTTTGACTATACATTTTATCATCCTGAACTAAAGCGGATTTATGGTTAAAAAATATACAATAATGGCTCTGTGTCTCGTTTTTATGGCAATTCCTTCAGCTGCTTGGGCTGAGGACACCACGATTCTCGAGCGAACTCAAAGCCAGAAAATAAAGAAATACGATAATGAAAAAAGCCCTTGGTTGGCCGGTGCCTTGTCTTTTGCCCTTCCAGGCACAGGGCAAATGTATGTAGAAGAAGAGTTTTGGCCCCAGCTCTTAATTAGTTTGGGGTTTGTTGTTTTGGCCACTACTTATTTCTATGTGAAGCAAGAAAGGGACGGCTCGCTTAAGTTTCGTGATGATATCTCAGGGCAAATTGAACCCCAAAGATTACCTGATGCTCATTTGGAGGCCTCACTTCTTTTGATGCAGATTATTTTACCCAGTTATTGGGTTTGGAACTTCGGGGATGCCTACCGCAAAGCTGAAGAATATAATGAAAAGGTGATAAATGACCTGAATCCGAAACAAAATAGCTATATAATGAAAGAAAGGTTAGTCTCAATAACATTATGGCGGTTTTAATGAAAGCACAATCTCACTCAATGAAATCTTGTTTACTTGTAGGCTTAAGTCTCCTTCTGTTTTCCCAACCTCTTTCGGCCTTTGCCAGTGAGGGTCAGAGTGGACAAGATGTTCAGTACGCAATGAAAAACCTAACGACGGATCCCCTTCAGGGGCCTGATTTAGACAAACTCGAACAAGACAAACAACATTTGATGTCAATGAAAGCAAACCCTGAAACAGCTCTTGTATTTTCGATTGTACCAGGTGCAGGGCATATCTATGCCGGACAACATGAGCGTGGGGCCTGGGTCATGGGAGGCTTTGCTGCCACTTTGGTTGTGGCATTTTTGGGCAGCTACGTGCTCAGTAGTATTGACTCTGATGTCGCGCGCACAGCTGCTGTTATCACAAATATTGCACCGACCTCAGCTTATTTGGCATGGGGAGCAACGGATGCTTACTATCAAACCCAGCTGACCAATGATATGATCGATAATAAAATTAAAGAAATGACGTTAAAGCAAAAAGAAAATGGCTATTACTCAAATTTATTTAAAATCTACTTTTAAAATTCTCATGGGTCTCTGTCTGTTTCTTCCCTTAACAGGATGTCCAGCACCCCAAAGTCCCTCTTCAACCCAAGAGACCACTGATGCTGTGGTTCAGAAGGCATTTGCTCCAACTTGGGGACCTGGGCAGCGTTTCGCTTTTTTGTACCGTTTGCGCCCTCAAAAATCTCAAGATGCTCAAGATTATTTGTATACGGGTTTGCTTGATGGCACAGGGGTGACCCGTTTGGCAACTTTGGGAGCGGCCCGTTTTAAAAGTTTAAGTTGGTCTCCCAATGGCAAGCAATTGCTTTTGAGCACAGAAGATACCGAAGATATTTATTTAATTGACAATAATGGTGAGAACCTCCAAAAGCTGGTTGACGGAGATCATCCCCAATGGGATCCCACTGGCACTAAGTTTGTATCTACCCATGACAATCATTGTAAAACAGTAGACCGGGTGGGTGGCTTGCAGTGTCAACGTCAGATCCGTCTTTATGATATTGCCAGTAAAACCTTTGTCACTTTGCCTGTCGAGCTGGAGCGTGATATCGTAGCACCGAATTGGTCCGCTGATGGTGAAACCATTGAGTGGCTTTCGACAGTGATTCCAAAAACCAAAGAATTGGCCCAACAGCATTTACAGCATCACCGCTTTAAGATTGCCAGTCAGGATCACCAAACCACAGATATGGGACCTGTTAATATGACTTTCTCTACCGTCAATTGGGCCCAAGATGGGACCCTGATGGCTTTTAGTTATCTAAGTAAAATTAACCTGTTCTTTTTCTCTAAAGGGAAGTCATTTCCAATTATTGAAGGGTCTGATCCTGATTTGTCAGTAGACAATACTCGGATTCTGTATTCCAATTTAATTGGTGAAAACCGGAGTGATATTGCTCTTTTTGATCGCAACACCAATAAGGTTGTGACTGTCATTCGCCACACTTTATTGCCTCGAGTTGAAGAGAATTAATCTCCTTATTTGATCCCAACACCATACCAGAACATTGAACCAGGATAAACACTATGACATTGAGTACCCTTAGGTCTAAGAAGACCCATCGCTTTTCGGCTGAACTGACCATTCCAGAGCATAAACTGAGACAATGGGCCAGTGAGCAAAAGTCACCTGTGCTGCATGAACGCCACGTGACCTTTTTATATCAGGGTGGTCCTGGCACACAGAAGGTTGAGCTTGCTGGGGAACTGACCAGTTGGCACAGCCGGGGACTGGTCTTAGAGCAGTTGCCGGGTCATTTATTTCACATTACCCTAAAACTACCAAAAACAGCCCGTCTAGAGTATAAATTTTTGGTGAATGGTGAATGGGTTATGGATCCCTGGAATCCTTTAAAATCAGACAGTGGAATAGGTTCTTATAACTCTTATTTTGCCATGCCAGCTTATATTCCGGATTCATTAACTGAAAACCTAGAGCATGTGCCCAAGGGACAGGTCTTAATGGATCATTTCCAAGGTAAAGCAGTTCCTGGTGAACGGAATATTTATACTTATTTACCACCAGGATTTCAATCCAATGCTGACCAGCGCTACCCTGTGCTTTATGTGCATGATGGTGGCGATTATATTCACCGTGGGAAACTGGCTTGGATTCTGAATAACTTGATTGCCCAAGAGCGAATTGTTCCTTTAATTGCTGTCTGTATTGATCCTTTAAATCGCTTTCAAGAATATACTTTTAATCACAATTATTGTGAGCTTTTAATTCATGAAATTGTGCCTTGGATTGAGGACAAGTATCCCGTCTTAAAATCTGCTCAAAACCGTGCTTTGTTAGGTTCATCTCTGGGGGGCTTGGTTTCGACTTTTATGGCTTATTATTACCCCCATGTTTTTGGTAAGGTTTTGGGACAATCGAGTTCCTATCAGTTCTTGGGGGAACGCATGGTCAACTTGATCAAAAGCAATCCCAAGCATGAGATTGAGCTTTATCTTTCTGCGGGACGTCTCGAAGGATTGATTCAATCCAATCGCAGTATGCGCGATATAATGCACACAAAAGGCTACGTTTTCGAGTATCATGAGTATGTCGAAGGGCACAATTGGGCCCATTGGAAACATCGACTATCTCAAGGAATTGAATATTTATTTGGAAACACGATTAATGACAGAGAATCAATTTAAAAACTTAGGCCAAACCAGTACCCAACCCCAAAAACCTGAAGATGCAGATTTGGAAATTTTTGACAACCCTGCGCCTCAAAGGGATTATGTGATCCGTTTGGACTGCCCTGAATTTACGACCCTTTGCCCTATCACAGGACAGCCTGATTTTGCCAAAATTAAAATCAATTATACCCCTGATCAAAAATGCATTGAGTCCAAAGCTTTAAAATTGTATTTGGGTTCTTTTCGGAATATCGGTAGCTTTCATGAAGCGGTTACCAACCGCATTCTTAACGATTTAGTGGGTGCACTCTCACCCCGTTGGATGGAAGTCATTGGTGATTTCAATATACGTGGTGGTATTGGTATTCAAGTGGTGGCAACCCACAAAGCCTAACTGGATTAAAATTTTAAACAGCGTTCCTTCTCTAGTTTGAAGAAATGCTGTTTTTCTATTATAGAGGCATAAAAAAAGGCCCCCATCATTTGGGGGCCTTTTGATTTAAAGTATTATTCTTTACCTTGATACATAGCATAGGCACCAACAGTGACGCCGACAACAGCTACGCTGGCTGTTAGAACAGGGTTCTTAAAGGCCACATCGGCTACTTTTTGAGCGACCTTTTCAAGACCGGGTACACCTAAAACATGGGATGCTGCCTGTATACTACTCAACCCAAGAGCAGCGGCACCAGCACCATATAGTCCTGCTTTGGAATAGTTCTCATTGCCTAAATGTTCAACTGCTTTTTGACCCAGGGCATACGCCCCCAAAGCCAAACTTCCAGTCACAACGCTTTCAACCCCTTTTTGGCCCACTTTCTGAATTGCTTCAGGGGCATTCGCTAAAGTGCCTCCCAATAAAGCCATAGAACCATAAGAGCTTCCAATACCTACTGCGGCAGCATTGCCTAGGGTAACACCATTCTCTTTCATATCTGAGGCACCCCAAGCCGCTGCTGTGAGTCCAGGGGCACTTGCGGCAATGCCAATTAAGGCATCCTTGGGAATCACATTAGCTAAGGTTTCGGCTGCTTTGCCCAAAGGAGAGACGCCATAAGCACGCCCTGCTGTCTCAACACCAGCCAAAGTGACCGCAGTTCCGGCCACACCACGTAATATTTTTTCGCCCGCACCGTATTTGTCATTGGTAATGGCATCATGTGCCATGGCGCCACCAAAAACAGCGGCACCTAAACCAGCCGCAGGAACCACCCCTTTTTTTACAATGGTTGCAGCAATATCAGAGCTGGAAATTACTTTTTTAGCAATCACGGCAGTGCTGACAGCAGCAGCGGCAGTCAACATTTTGTTGTCTTTTGCGAATTCTCCAGGCTTAGAGGAAGTGAGATCTTGATAAAAGTTTTGAACCTGGCTTGTGATGGATGGCATTTTGAGACTCCCCTAAATATTTAATCGTATTGATCTATTTATAACATTGAAATTGAGGAATTCAACGGGTGTTAAATGATACTTATTCAGAAAATAAATTGAGTTTAATCTTATTAAATTGAGTTTAACAGAATTAAAAAACCCTTTGGGAACCCGAGCAAGCTTTTAGAGCAGGTCACGGAAAAAGTTAACCACATTGCCTTTGACCCGTTCCCAGCCAGAGTATTGACTGCTGTCAAAAGGGATTAAAGCATGGGGGTTACTGTCAAAGATACGTTTTTCAACAGTTTGAGCAAAGTTAACATCAGTGACTGAGATATTGAGTTCTTGATTGTTTTCTAGAGCACGGGTATCAAAGTTGGTTGAGCCGATAGTGGTCCAAACCCCATCAATAGTCATTAACTTACCATGGGTGAACATTTTCTGATCTTTGCCAGCAGAAACCATAAAGGCTTCGCCGCCCGCTTTGATAATGCGCTCAGCGTTCTTTTTGTTTAAGAGGGCATGTAAGGGGTTGTCACTGACACCAGGGACTAAAACTTTCACTTTAACACCACGATTGGCAGCACCTTCTAATGCTGAAACCACATCTTCATCTGAGAAATAAGGGTGCTCTAGGTAGATGTGGTGTAAAGATGAATTGATTGCTGAAATAAAGGCGTTTTTAGAATCTTTTTCTTTGCCAACTTCATCTGGGCTGGTGACCGTGACACGAGTGGCTGAATCACCGAAGTGCATATTGGCTGGCAACTGAGGAATACGTAAAGGCATCTTACCACCAGATTTGCGCCAATTCAGAAAGAATTCACTTTGAAGCTCCTGAATGGTTTCACCTTCAACAGAGGCCATTAAGTCATGCCATTCATGCTGGTATTCATCACCAATATTCATTCCGCCTGTAACGCCTTTATAGCCATCGACCAAGAGAAGTTTGCGGTGAGTAATATTGAGGTTTTCCCAGTCCAACATTCTTTTGTTGTAAAGTTTGACGTCAACGCCATTTTCACGCATGTATTTGACCACAGCGCCTTTTTCCGACATTTGACCACTTGCATCAAGCAAGACTTTGACATCAACGCCTTCATGGCGTTTTTTGACCATTAGCTCAGCCATTTCCCAGCCTGTGCTGTCACCATGAAAAAGGAACATTTCCATATAAATGTTTTGGCGGGCCGAATTGATCAGCTCTTTCATTTTTCCAAAGGCTTCACGGCCATCAACTAAAAGTTCAATCCGGTTATTAAATGAGTTTTTTGTACCTGTGGCTTGATCGATGGCCCGGTTGATGCTGCTGGCTGAAGCTTGGATTTGAAGCAGTTGGACTGCTGGCATGCGAGACTGTCTTGATACATTCAGGTTGAGGCTATCAGCT
>JAVJHY011163404.1:0-64535 GCA_035593235.1 Phascolosoma agassizii | reverse complement strand
CAGATGAATGGTGGCGTCACCGTATCGTACCCAAAAGGAGTCCTTTGAGAAATTGCACTTATTGTATGAATCCACGCGTCAACGGCTCCGCCCCGCCGCTCCAAGATATGACCTATGGGTTTGATGCGGGCGGTAATGTTCAAACGTTGACCGACCCCGTCCATGGCAATCAAACCTTCAATTACGACGGCTTGGAACGGCTCACCAGTGCCACGGGTCCCTACGGCAGTCTCACCTATAGTTATAATCAAATTGGCAATATGACGAGCAATTCTCGGGTCAGCCCGAGCACCTATACCTACCCCGCCAGTGGAGCCAGCAGTGTCCGTCCGCATGCCGTTAGCACGGCAGGTGGGAACACGTACATCTACGACGACAATGGCAACATGACCAGCGGCGCAGGCCGCACCATCAGCTATGACTTCGAAAATCGACCCACTATTATTACGCAGGGTGGAACTACGACCACCTTTGAGTATGACGGTGATGGAGGACGGGTCAAGAAGACTGTGGGTACAGCGACAACTACCTACATTGGGAAACTCTATGTGTGTGAAGGCGGCTCCTGCGCCAAGATGATCTTTGCAGGCGGGGGGCGCATAGCCATGAAACAGGTGATTAGTGGCGTCACCAACTACTTCCATGCGGATCATTTAGGCTCCACCAGTGTGCTCACCAATGGCAGCGGTACGGTGGAAGAAGACCTGGTCTACTATCCCTATGGCGAAACCTACACCAATACCGGCACCGCTAACGTGGCGTATAAATATACGGGCAAAGAACGGGACGACAGCACGGGCCTCTACTTCTACGAAGCCCGCTACTACGATGCGGCGCTGGGCCGGTTTATTTCTGCCGACACCATAGTGCCTGATCCCAATGACCCTCAGTCTCTAAATCGGTATGCGTATGTGTTGAATAATCCGTTGCGATATACTGATCCTACCGGGCATTGTCCAACGTGTTCTTCAAGTGGTCAGGATATTCTCCTGGACGCTTACAGTAGTCCTCGGTTTGATTTCGGTCTCCCGAATTTTAATGCGCAGACTGCGTCATTCAATTACGGTTCCTCAGCAACTAACTTTCAACAAACAATTTTTGCTACCCAAGGGCAATTCGGGTCGTTCTCCGGCTCAAATTTTTTTAGTGTTGGATCCAGCAATATCCCATTTGTCTCATCTCCAGCACTATCAACTTTTGAGCACAATGACCCTTTTCTGCATCCTCTCTTCAGGCCTCTTGCTACACAAGAATTCTTAAATAATATTGTCCAAAATCAATCCGAAACATTCTTAACAGGTGCAGCGATTCTCTCGGGTGTAGGCGGTGGTATCCGGGCAGGGGCTCAAATTCTTAGGTCCGGCTTTGAACGAGGGATATCAGCAATTGGAAGGCTATTCGGAGGCGAATCTTTATCTGGTTCAAGGGGATTGGTAACATTAGGTAATGAAGCATTTGGACAATCCGTAATTGCTGGCCCAGAGTTTGTAGGAGGGTTTAGAATCTTTGGTAACAAGGGTATTGTCGGAGATTCCTTTAATCGCAATATTTTTCTCTTAGAAGCAGAGCAGATTGGGGCACGATCCCCTAGGGCACTTTTAAGGGCTTTTGAACAGGAAGCACGGTTGACTGGTGCTAACCAATTGAGTGTTGTTGGTCTTGCTGTGATTAACCCAAGACTGATAAGTCCCGGGTTAGCCAATCGATTAGGCTTCGAATTCAGACAAATTAATGAAAGTACGATTCAAATACATAAGACTTTTGGTAAATAATTCTTGAGGTTTATTTTTGAAACCAGAACTTCTCGTGAAAAAGTTTAAAAGAACTGGTGGCGTCGGTAAGTTTGCCATGCCATTTAATGAGCAACCAAGCGCAGCGCGTGATGTAATGGCTAAAGTTGCTCTGTTGGATTTTGATGAAACTCCGGTTATTGCCTGTTTTTTTGATTCTGATTCGTGGGTGCTTCTTACTTCAAAACGGTTAATCCAGCATAAATCTAATCAGGTGAGATGTCTCCCTTGGAGCGAAATCGCAGACGCAACAGTGGATCCTAGTTTATTGAAAACTATTAATACTACCTCCAAGGCCATGTTCACCCGGTTGGAAATAATGACTCAAAACGGGGAAAAAATTCCCCTTGACCTAGAAGCTGGACCACCCTTTTCTGGATTTTGGAATGTATTAAAGTTTGTGGCTAGAGCAGGTGAAGGCTTTAAGCCAAAATAGAATGTCCTGAAAATAAGGGGTCATTTCTTGACTTACCATCGACTCCTCACTTGAAACGACACTGAAGTGCAACCTGTTGTGATACGAATAAGGGGTCAGTTTGCGTGTTCAATGAGATAGAGGTCGCCGCAAGTAATGGGGTCAGGCTTGCGTTCTTGCTTTGTTGTCTTGATTCAACTTGTAATGGGGTCAGGAACCTTATGCAGGGTAGGGGGTTAAGTCTTGCAATGCCATATTTTCCCTATTTCGCTATCTCACGTTCGTCTCCGTCTTGTTCCTCATTTCACATGTTCGTCGCTTCACATCAGTGCTTTTCGTGTTGACTTGTCCAACAGCTTATTCGGGATCTTCTGAAGAGCAGGGTTTCGCCCCTGCACGACGACCCACTTTTGTTTCGGCAAAAGTAGGCCAAACCAATGACGCCCAGTCCGGTGTTATGGGATGGGACGGACGCAAGAGGGAGAGCGTACCAACTCGCCGGGCTCAAACAAGGCCTGCGAAGATTAAGAGTGTCTGACTCAGGGACCGGCCAGCAGGCGTCGAGATAGGAAGGGAAGCAGGTAAAAATAAAGGTAAAGGGGGCAGGCCTGCCTTTTTGTCTTATTCAAAATGAACAAGGACTCCTCTGTCGAGAATCATGGCTAGAAAACTAAGGCCGCACGTAGCGAAAAAGGAGTCAGAAATTTTTTATTGGTTATTCTTTCAGTAAATTTACGAATTTGTGAGCTTCTGTTGTAGCAACGCCTTAGCACACTAAAAACACGTGGGGCCCGGTGGATACATAGTTGTGTTTTGATGGGTGGGAGGAGGGCTTTCTGAAAGAAAGCCCTCAGTATATCGAATTGACGTCTATTAGTGGCTTGTGGCACAGGCTGTTGAGCCTGCTGCGACTGGGGTGAAACTTTGTGCGTGAATCTTTTCAATAATTTCATTGAGTGTTTCATTGGCTGCGTCATTCGCCACTTGGCAGGTTCCTGCATTATGGTGCCCGCCCCCGTCATAGGCTAGACAGAGTTCTCCAATGTTGATGGCAGAGCTGCGGTTGACAATCGATTTGCCCATGGCAAACACGGTATTTTGTTGTTTTAATCCCCACATCACATGAATGGACATATTGCAATCTGGATAGAGGGCATAAATCATAAATCGGTTCACCGCATAGATGGTTTCTTCGTTCCGCAGATCCAAGACGACCAAATTTTCATGCACCGTTGAGCATTGCTGAATTTGATTTTTTGCTAATTCAGCATGTTCTTGAAAGAGCTTCACTCGTTCTTGTACGTCTGGCAGGGCAATGATTTCTTCAATGGTAAGACTGATACATTTTTCTATGAGTTCCATCATCAATTGGTAATTAGAGATACGAAATTCACGAAAACGGCCTAGTCCGGTCCGTGCGTCCATGAGGAAGTTCATCAATGCCCAGCCACTAGGATTGAGGACTTCATCAACGTTATATTGTGCGGAATCGGCTTTGTCGACGGCTGCCATCATCTCATTCCATTCAGCAGGAAACGTGTTTTCCCCTCCATAATGTCGATAGACCACTCGTGCTGCGGAGGGTGCTTCTGGGTCGATGATATGATTGCTTCGCTCACCTGTATTGCGAAGGGTTTCACTCAGGTGATGATCAAACGCTAAATGCACACCATCGACATACGGAAGATTGGTGGTGATATCATTCGCGGACACGGCAATTTTTCCATCTTGCATATCTTTGGGGTGGACAAACTGAATGTTCTCAATGATGCCGACTTTTTTAAGCAAGACGGCACAAACTAATCCATCAAAATCACTACGGGTGACTAATCGAAATTTTCCTGAGTTCATAGGTTGGACCTCAACTACACGTCAGATGGATAATAGGGCCTCGAGCTTTTTCCACCTTTTTCAAAGTGCAAAGTTTATTCGCTCAATCAAAATAGATAGAGATAACAGGGGTATTTTCGGTTCGAATCCTTAGATCTTGAATTTCTGAGGTGAGTATTTTCTTGCTGAGAATTTCTATCTCCTTTACCTGGTATTCTTTAGGGTCGTTTTTCTGCTGAAGGATGCAGGGTAAGAAAATTTGAAAGGGATTCTGTCAAGGAAAGAATCGGTGCGTGGAGAAGCTGTTGAGCCTGTGTTGAGTCAAGGGTAAGATCTTTTGGCCGAACAAGGCCAGACTCTTCAATTGTGCCTTGTTGGATGTTCGGTGTGGGGGAATAGCCAAAATGTTGAAGTAGTTGTATGCCCAAATCCCACCGGTTCAGGATTTGTGGCCCGCCTAGGTTGAGTAATCCTGCGTGATCAGTGGCTGCCAATTTCAATAACATGTCAGCCATGTTTTTTACCCAGATTGGACAACGTAACTCATCGGTGAAGAGACGATAGGGTGATCCTGTCTCTATCATGTGAATCAACTGGTTGGTTTGACGATCCGGGTTTTCAAGGTCATAGAGTAACGAAGTGCGAACGATAGAGGCCTGTGGGTTGAGCGAACGAACGATGTCTTCAGCTTGGGCCTTGGCTCTCCCGTAGGGGTGTATTGGGCATGTTGGGCTTGCTTCGATATAAGGCGCGGCTGTCCCGTCAAAGACTTGATCAGTTGAAAGATGGATGAATTTGATGTGCCGTTCGGCTGACTGCATGGCAAGAAGTCCCGCGGTAAGTGCAATGGCTGAAAGATTGTCTCCTTGATCGGAGCATGCTGTATGAATGATGATCTCTGGGTGCACACGATCCAAGAGTATTTTGACGTCTTGTTCCTGTTGTAGGTCACAGACGTGAAAGGCCACGCCTGGGATGGCCGTGGCAGCGGTACTATGCAGAGTCCCAGTTGCTGCAAAATTATGGGCTCTTTGCAGAAGATGGGTTCCTAAAAACCCTGCTCCACCTGTGACTAAGAGGCGAGGTTTCATACAGGGAGAATTGTATCTCATTAACCATCGGAAATCTTGTGTGTGAAAGATGGGTTGAATAGAATGGTGCCCGTAGAGGGTGTTTCCCAGGAGATAGATACCTCATGATTGATTTACGCAGTGATACGGTCACGAAGCCCACGGCAGGCATGCGGCAGGCTATGGTGACAGCGAATGTAGGCGATGATGTCTATGGTGAAGACCCTACTGTCAATAAATTGGAAGCCTTGGCCGCGGAATTATTAGGGAAAGAGGCTGGCTTGTTTGTCCCCACTGGGGTCATGGGTAACCAATTATCCATTCGACTACATACTCAACCAGGAGATGAAGTTATTATCGAAGGTTCTGCCCATATTCTTCGTTATGAAGGTGGGGCAGCTTCGTCCCTGTCTGGAGTGCAATTGTGTCCCGTTCCGGGGACGCGAGGGGTCTTGTCTTCTGAAGTGGTCGAATCGGCGATTCGACGGCCTGATTTGCATACGCCTCAGACGACGTTATTGTGTGTGGAACAGACGCATAATGTGGGTGGGGGCTCCGTGTATCCCCTTGAGACCATACAGCAATTGACTGCTCTCGCTCGGCGGTATGGTTTGGCCTTACATTTGGATGGGGCAAGATTATTTAATGCCTCCGTAAAAACTGGAGTGTCAGTGGCAACGTATGCGGCTGGTTTTGATACGGTGTCTTTTTGTTTGTCAAAAGGCTTGGGAGCGCCGATTGGTTCGATGGTTGTGTCTGATGCCGCGCGAATTGAGAAGCTCAGACGGTTGCGTAAAGTATTCGGTGGTGGCATGCGACAAGTGGGAATTTTGGCCGCTGCCGGCATCTATGCGCTTGATCACCATGTTTCGCGTTTAGCGGAAGATCATGAGAACGCCCAACATTTAGTGCAGTTACTTCGCGCCATTTCTGGTGTGGTGGTTGATGTGGATTCTGTCGAAACCAATATGGTGATGTTTCAAGTGCCCCATTCAAGCCAGTCCACAGAGCAATTGCTTGAGTCTTGCCGGGAGGCAGGGGTGCTGTTGAATGCGGTTGGGGATAGGTCTTTCCGAGTTGTGACGCATTTGGATGTCAATCGTGAGGATATGGACATCGCAGGTCAAGTCTTTGCTCGAATTTTTGCCTAACCGTAACAGTGTCCTGCCGAGGGGGGCACTTTTTTAAGGAATATATCGTCTATTGATTGGATGAACGAGGAGGTCGCGTGAGCAATTTTCCAGCTGTTTCATTTGTGAAAATTTCACAGATTTTAGAGGTGACTGACCAATTGGAGCTTTCGCGTGAAGCCGTGGAAATTCCCCTCTCGCCGGAAAGCCCTGGTGTGATACGTCGTCTGGATAATGGGAAAATTGAGATTGTGGTCGATGCCGACCTGCCATTTGAGGAATGGTTGGCGACTGTGTCAGCAAAGGTGAAGCCCCTGATGGGAGAAGGTTGATGATCGAAATAGGATTAATGATGACTCGTCCGTCTTTCAAAAGAACTTGAAAAATGGCGGTACGTGATCGTGAATGGCCAGGGTATTCGATTTGGTATTGTTGCCAGGATTGCGGCCGATTATGGACGTATCAAGGAACGGATGTTGTGGCCTTAGATCTGAATTGTTCTCTAGGACCGGCCAGTGTAGGGCAGGGGGTGACTCCGCGGATATGTGCGATTTGTGAAGGCCATTGTCATGCGCCCGCTGCAGAGATTTGATTGGTCAATGTGATGAATGAGAGAAAATCTCCTAGATGGGATCCTCGTATCGTTCTTGTTTCTGATATATCAGGCCCCAACGGCGACAGGTTGTCCTTGCATATCGGTCTCCCCTGCTTTCCCTGTGAGTTTCTCCACTGACCATTCCTGAGGGGTAATTTTTAAGAGGTGCCCCCTCAAGGTATAAAACTCACCTTCTGGAATTTCCACCTGGTCATTGTCTCCAACCTCAATGGCAAGGACGCGTTTCCGATTACTTGTTCTGGTCAGCATGAGCCCTTTCGCAGAACGTTCCAAGTGATAGGCCCCTTGTTCATTGATCACAAGTGAATTAGCTTCAACCTTGGCATGTAGCTTTCCACCTGAATCAAAAATAGCAAAGTTCAGACGAACCGGAGCGCCGCCTGTTTTCCGAAGTTCCAATTCCATTTGAGGGAGACCTTCAATCTCTACGGTTCCGTTGGAATTACGATACCAATGGGGTCCAACTTTGACGTCCATGCCTACGATGCCTCCTTCTCAAGTACAACTGGTATAAAAAGATCGTGAAATTCGAAGCTATTGTACTGATCACATGCCATGGCTGGCTAGAGGAAAGTTTCTAGAAATATTGAGATCTTGCGGATTATTAAGGCGGTGACACTTTCTTAATCCGATTGAGGATTAACGCGATGCACCCGCCCAGGATCCCACCTCCTACGATTGGCGGTATTAATTCCACCATCTTGACTTCCCATATGGGTTCCTGGGCGATCATAAGGTCTCGAACGCCGCCTTGAATCATGATGACAGCAAGTGCCATAAGGGCGCCAATCATGAACCACCAGCGAAATATTTTAAAGGATTCCATTAGGGGTTGTTATGATGAGATTGGGCGATCAAGGGTCCGATACTGAATGGCCTCTGCCACATGGGGCGGTTGAATCTGTTCAGATTCTGCCAGATCGGCAATGGTTCTGGAAACCCGAAGAATTCGCCCATACGCTCGTGCGGATAGGCCTAATCGTGAGACGGCTTGTTCTAATAATGCGTTTCCAGTCTCGTCTAATTGGCAATATTTTTTGACTAACCGAGGTTTGAGTTGCGCGTTATTTCGTACCTGTTGTTTCTGGTAGCGAGTGACTTGTCGTTGGCGTGCCTGAACAACACGCTCGCGAATGTGGGCGGAGTCCTCACCAGGTGTGGTGCCTGATAGTTGTTTGACTGGGACGGCTGGGACTTCGATATGAATATCGAGGCGATCCAAGAGTGGCCCTGATAATCGACTCCGATAGCGACGAATTTGATGTGGGGTGCAGACACATTCATGTGTGGGGTCGCCGGAATATCCGCAAGGGCAAGGGTTCATGGCCATGACCAACATGAGTGTGGCTGGAAAGGTCAAACTGGCTTGTACGCGAGTGAGCGTGACTGTGCCATTTTCGAGTGGTTGCCGCAAGCCATCCAAAAGGGCGCGCTTAAACTCTAAGGCTTCGTCTAAAAATAAGACGCCATGATGCGCGAGAGATATTTCGCCTGGTCGTGGGATAGACCCTCCTCCGACTAGACCTGCTTCGGAAATTGTATGGTGGGGGGCCCTAAAAGGCCGTGTAGTCAGGAGAGGCAAGTCGGACGTCAAATTCCCAGCTACACTATGGACTTGGCTTGCCTCTAAACATTCCTGGAAGCTCATAGCTGGCAAGATACTGGTCAGCCGTTGGGCTAGCATGGTTTTCCCTGATCCTGGTGGACCGACCATCAACAGGTTATGGCCACCGGCTGCGGCCACTTCCAGGGCCCGTTTGGCTTGGAATTGGCCGACGACATCAGCAAAGTTTTCATCGATAGCCGGAGATTGGGTGTGAAAGGTCAACGGATCAGACTTCAAAGGAGATAGCTCAAGAGTGCCTTGAAGAAACTCAACGACTTGGGGAAGAGTGTGGACGCCAAAAATTGTGGCATGGTCTACGACGCACGCTTGTAAACCATTGTTGTGCGGAAGGATGAGGGCCTGTGGCTGATGGGTGGCCATTGCCATGGAGAGCGCCCCTGGGACTTCCTTAATCCGTCCATCCAAGGCCAATTCTCCGACAAAGAGATAGGGCGTGACTGATTCTTGGGTGAGTATGCCTTCGGCGATGAGGATGCCAATAGCGATGCCCAATTCTAATCCCGCGCCCTCTTTCTTGATTCCGGCCGGCGCCAAATTGACGGTGATTTTTTTCGGGGGAATTCGGAATCCCGTATTCTTCAGCGCTGATCGGACCCGATCACGACTTTCCCGTACGGTGGCATCAGGCAAGCCTACAATTGAAAATTGTGGTAATCCACCGCCAATGTCGACTTCTATTTCAATTGGGTTTGCTTCTAACCCGACTAATCCTAAACTATGAACTTTGGCTAACATATCTGTAGCCATCCTATAGGTAGTCGAATGCTTATTGCCAGAGATCGGCCAAGTTATTGGTGGATTCCACTAGCCTACCCATGGGGATGATCTGGTGCTCTAAAAAGAGGCTGCAGAAGATTACTGATGTTGAGAGGGAGGCGGGTGTTTCTGTATGCGCATGATCCAGGCGGCTAGACGGGGCGCAAAGAGCAGACACACAAGCCCAAAACTTCCTTGGATGAAGAAACGCGCAATATTCCCAATAAAAGATGACCAATACATATCATGGACAAAAGTCATGTCTGGCTTACTGGTATTAAGGTCTGGGAAGAAATTCATCACCAAAGGATGAAAAATCGTTGTGAAAAGAGGAGGAATGGTCATCCAGCCAATGAGGAAAATTCCAATAAGGGTGATACACCAATGAAGCCATTCTTCTGGTTGAAGATGAATCCAGAGTGGAAAATTCTGGCCTGTTGGAAATACTTTTGTGGCCAAGTCACTGGCTTTGAAAAATACCAAAATAGCGAAGCCTATGTTCGTGAGGGAAGGAAGCAGAAGGGGTACGATATGTGAGGCCGAAGAAAAGGCGGGTGTTTGCCATTTTATTACAGCGTAGAAGTCGCGAAGACCAAATTTGAGCCAGGGAAGTAGTTGAGGGACAACTTCGGCAAGTAATCCGAACCCGCTAATAAACAAAAAAACAGAGAGCAGGATGAGTGTGGAATGGAAGAATTGTCGTTGATTCATTATTGGGGCGGTTTCGTCTTCAGAGACCCCCAGCGTTCTTGTAGGGATCTTATCCATTTTTCTAGCGAATGAGAAAAGAATGTAAGGAACAGTCCCATGACTAATGGAGGGAAGTGGTTGAGAGAAAAAATGGAAATGTAAAATTGCATTTTTTCTTCGGTTATTCCAAGGGCCTCTCGGTTGGGATTAAACCAAAGAGAAAGTTGCCCACCCAACACAAAGCACATTTTTGGGATGGTATGAACAAGGCAGAGAAATCCAAATGTGAATATTCCTATGGTGAGCCATCCGAGAGATTTCTCTCTTGAGGTTTTTCTCATAGGAGTGTGAGTAGGGGTATTGAAAATCCAAGATGTCAACGCCAAATTTTTGGCAAGTAGGATCATACTGATCAGAAGGAGGATCCCTATACCAATACCACTTGAAATAATTTCTGGTGTTGATCGGCTATATTGCAAACTGTTGGATAGGGAAAGGCCAGCTCTAGTTAAGGTGAATATCCCTAGCCATACGATGATGACTTCCATCCATTTGGCTTGCTGACTCTGAATGACGGATGGTTCATTCATGAGGAGATTTTCGAGGCTGAGGTAGGCTGTTTACCTGTTAAGGTTCAAGGATCGACGAAAGGTCCTCTTTAGCAGCGTCGAGGGATTGAAGAATTTCTTCAATCTCCTCGTTCGTAGGTCTAAGAGTATTATCCTCTGATGCAAGAGTCGATGTGGTGGATTTGTTCTTTGGATTCACGGTCTTCTTTGTGGGCTCAAGGGAAGCCGGGCTTTTAAGGAATTCTTCTTTTGTTGGGTTTGTGGTTCGTCGCGGAGTCATCGAAGGTTTCGTCGATGGTACTTGGGGAGTGGGTTTTTCAGTAGGGACAATAAACTGATTAGCAACTGGTTGTTTCTTCTTTGGGGCTAATGTTGGTTCTGTCGTAGATTTATTCGCCGCTGGTTGTTGAGCTACTGGTTTTTGAATAGGTTCTTTGGTTGTGACTTTTTTCGAAGAAACAGGTGCGATCTCTGAGGCCATTTCGGAGGAGGTTTTCCTCGAAGAAGTCGACAGTTGTTTGGCGACAGGTTGCTTTTGAGTTGGGATAAACGAAGATTCCTCTTTAGGTTTTTTGGCCTTTGGTTCTTGTTCTATGGGTAAGGGAGATGATAAGTCAGCTTTCGGTAATGGCGATATGGGGTCGCCCGGTGCTGTTTGTTCCGTTGACTCTTTGGGAGTTAACAATTGGGTTTCTTCCTGAGAGGGTTCCTCAATTGTTAGTCGTGGGTTTTGTTCATTCAAAGAATCTTGAGTAGTTGGAGAACCGGGCTCGTTAGTGCTTGGCAATGGCTCTGGCAAGCCTCTTTTCTGTGTAAGATTTTCTGTTTGTGTTTTCAACTGAGGGATATAGGGTTCTAGGAGATCGCGATACCAATATCCGAGAATTCCAGCGATGCTCAGGCATAAGATAAGACCAAGCGTCATTCCAATTTTTCGGAGTTTCTGTGTTTTTTCGTCACGACGATAATCCACAGGACTTTGTGGCCGTTGGATAGGTAGGGGTGTTTGGCGTGCCGGCTCACTTAACTGAGAGGGTGGAAGCGCTTCCTTCTTTCGTTCTGTTGAAGTGAAGGTTTGGGGTTGTGTGGATTCAGATGGTTCCCTTGGGCTTTCTTCACCCTGTGTTTGTTTGGCTAGTTGTTGGTTAATAATGGTGAGGACGTGGGTTGCATCTTGTATCCGTGTTTGTGCCTCGTTGCGGGTCATATCGCGGATGAGGTTGCATATAATTTCTGGAACCCCATGGGGAAAGTCAAAGACAGGGTCGGTTTGGTCAAAAGCCAATTTTCCCATAATTGAAGTTTTTGGTAGACCTGCGTACGGTACTTTGCCAGTGAGTATTTCGTACATCATGAATCCTAAACAATAGAGATCGCTACTCACATTGAGTAGTTCTCCCTTAGCAATTTCCGGTGGAAAATAAGGTAAAGGCCTAAGGAGTTCTGGTTTACAATTGGGTAAGATATCCATCAGAATCCAGGATAAACCGAGGTCTGTTACCTTGACCTGACCTTGAGGGCCAACTAACACATGGCCCGGATGGAGTGTTCCGTGAATGATGCCTTGAAAATGTGTATGGACGAGGACTTCTGTAATCTCTTTAGCCAGGATCAGCATGTCGTGAACCGATAAGCGGTCATGGTCGTGAATGATCTGTTGGAGGCTTGGAGCATCGAAGAATTCCATGAAGATGACTGGAATATTTTCTTCTTCTTCGACTTTAAAAATTTTAATCAAATTCGGATGGTCGATTTGGAGGAGAGGTTTTGATTTTTCGATAAAGGCTTTGCCTTGAATCAATCGACCGTTGATATGGGAATGATAGACTTTGATGGCCACTTCTTGTCGCAATCCAATATCATAGCCATACAAGATTGTTCCGGTTTTACCCTTCGCAATTTCTCCCTGGATCTCAAATTTTCCTTCAAATAGTCGTTGAGCTATTTGGGTTTTCGCCATAAACCTCTATTTTGCCCTTATTGTTATGAGGGATGAAATTATCGTTCTCATCTTCGTGAGGTGACTTCTACTTGAGCCTAAAGCGTGGTTCTATAATATTTCTGTTTCTCTTTTCGGAATAAGACAGAATTTTCTTAAATGTTAGGAATGTTTGGTGTTGGCCGTCGAATGACTGGAGAAGTAAATTTTCAAAGGGGAGTGAATAGAAGAAAACAGAGAAGAACGTTCGCTAAGACGGAATTGAAAAAATTTTGAGGGATTGCCCTACAGATTGGATGGCTTTAAGAGCCATTTCAATGTGTTCACTGGAATGTTCGGCTGAGACAGTAATCCTGAGGCGGCTCGTGCCCTTAGGGACGGTCGGCGGCCTAATGGCAGGAATGAAAATTCCTTTTGTTTCAAGGAGTTGACTAATCTCAACGGCTAGGCCTGGATCATTGACGATGATGGGTAAAATCGGGCTTTGAGTCTGAGTCATCAAGCAGCCCATGGCTTTTAAGCCATGGTACATGTGTTCTCGATTGTGCCAAAGACGAGTGCGTCGCTCCGGTTCTTGCTGGCTCAGATGTATGGCGGCCTGCGCAGCCGCAGCCATTGCTGGTGTGGAGGCAGTACTATAGATGAATGATCGTGAGGTATTAATCAAATAGGCAATAAAATCATTTGTTCCGGTGATGAAACCTCCACTGGTTCCTAAGGCTTTGCTCAAGGTTCCCATATGCAACACTTTGGGGGACTTTACTCCCCAATACTCGATGGATCCACGCCCGGTGGCACCTAAAACGCCGGTCCCGTGGGCGTCATCGATAAGGAGGGTGGCGTCAAATTCCTCAGCTAGGTACACCAATTCTGGTAGTGGGGCCAGATCGCCATCCATACTAAACACGCCTTCAGTCACTATCAGGGCAGGGCGGTTTGGGGAACGTTTACGTAATAAGGATTTCAGATGCTCTACATCATTGTGCCGGAAGACTCGAAGCTCGGCTCGGCTTAAGCGGCAACCATCAATGAGGCTAGCATGGCACAGACGGTCGGCAAATATGTAGCCGTCTGAGCCCATTATTGTAGGGATTATACCTATATTCACGGCATAGCCGGAATTCATTGTTAGTGAGGCTTCTGTGCCAAAATAATCAGAAATGGCCTGTTCCAGCTTGTGGTGAGGAGTTAGAGTTCCAGAAATTAACCGAGAAGCGCCGGCTCCTACTCCGAATTGTTCTATGGCTTTGGAGGCAGCCTTTTTCAATGATGGATGATGAGCGAGTCCTAAATAATCGTTTGAGGAAAAGACTAGGACATCTTGTCCCTTGAAGGACATGGTTGGTCCGCATGAGGAGTCAAAAACCGACAGTTCTCTGAGGAGCTGATCTTTCGTGAATTTTTCAAGACTAGCCTTCCACATGGTCATGGCTCCATTGAAATCATTTTTTGAGATTTGGGTGGGTTGGCAATAATATTTCGTAATGATGCAAATCCTGCTACAATACTAGTTGACTTAAAAAAACAGCAAGGATTACGATTACGTATTTATTTTTGAGCGATTTCGTCTTATTTAGAGGAGAAGTTCCTCTGAAAACAGTGGAGATAGTGCGAGACGGATCAAGGTCGTTGAAAATCTTGGAGTCTCTTACAAGTAGTCTTTTAATCCAAAGGTGAGTCTCATGCAACTGACTGGCGCGGAAATTTTTCTCGAATCATTAAAAGCCGAAGGTGTGGAAACGCTCTTTGCCTTGCCCGGTGGCGTGGTCTTGAAAATTTTTGATGTCCTGTATCAGCAAAAAGATATTCGCGTTATTCTGACTCGTCACGAGCAAGGGGCAGGACATATGGCAGAGGGGTATGCCAAAGCTACCGGGAAACCAGGTGTTGCATTAATAACATCTGGTCCAGGGATGACAAATGTGATTACTGCGTTGGCCGATGCCTATATGGATTCTGTTCCTATGGTGTGTTTTGCGGGCCAAGTTCCTTCTGGAATGATAGGAAATGATGCCTTTCAGGAAGCTGATAATACTGGCTTGAGCCGTCCATGCACCAAATATAATTTTTTAGTTAAAGATGTGAATGATTTAGCCCAGACCATTAAAGAGGCATTTTATATTGCATCGACGGGAAGACCAGGTCCGGTATTAGTGGATATTCCCAAAGACATTTCCATGGACAAGGGAGAGTTTCATTATCCTAAGTCCGTTTCCATCCGTGGCTATAACCCGACCTATGATGGAAGTAAATGGAAGATTAAACAGGCGGCTGATGCCATTATGAAGTCGAAGCGGCCGATTCTCTATATCGGAGGAGGAGTGCAATTTTCTGGGGCATCAGCAGAGGTGAAAGAACTGGCTGAACTGACACATATCCCTGTGGATATGACCTTGATGGCCTTAGGGTCGTTCCCTGGAAATCATCCATTATCCTTGGGGATGTTAGGGATGCATGGGACCTATGTGGCGAATATGGCCATGCATTACTCGGATTTAGTGATTGCCGTAGGTGCGCGATTTGATGATCGCGTGACGGGGAAAGTGTCGGAGTTTTGCCCTAAAGCAAAAATTATTCATATTGATATTGATCCCACCTCCATTCGAAAAAATATTCATGTAGATATTCCAATTGTTGGTGATTGTAAACGCGTCTTAATTGAAATGATTAATATTCTTCGGGCGACAGTGAATGGAAATCAAAAGGAACAGCGAAAACCGTGGTGGGATCAGCTGGCCGCATGGCAGCAAGAGCATCCATTGGCCTATGCCCAAGACCCTGATGCGCAAATTAAACCGCAGTATCTGATTGACCGGTTGTATGAATTAACGGTTGACCGTGATCCGATTGTGGCCACGGATGTGGGCCAGCATCAAATGTGGGCGGCGCAATATTTCAAGCTCAAAAACCCACATACGTGGTTGACGTCTGGTGGCTTGGGGACAATGGGTTTTGGATTCCCGGCTGCGATGGGTGCACAAGCGGCTTTCCCGAATCGGTTGGTGCTGTGTATTGCAGGAGATGGCAGTATTCAAATGAATACACAAGAGTTAGCGACGGCGGTAATCGAGAAGCTGCCGGTCAAGGTCTTTGTGATCAATAACCGCTTCCATGGCATGGTCCGTCAGTGGCAAGACCTCTTTTATGAAGGTCGATACTCCTGTAGCCAACTAGGTAATGTGCCCGATTTTGTGAAATTAGCCGAAGCCTACGGAGCGACGGGTGTTCGTATTGAAAAGGTCGGGGAGGTTGATGCAGGCATTCAAGAAGTCTTGGCAATTGACCGTCCGGTGTTTGTGGATGTTCCTGTGTATCAATATGAAAATTGCTATCCTATGATTCCTGCGGGCGGGTGTAATCATGAAATGTTGTTAGAAGACCCTGTGGATTTAAAAAAACCGAAATCCACACATCAGAAGGCGAGTCAGGCAGATTCTGATACCGTGCTCACAGCCTAGAGACATAGGAATTATGGAACATATTATTTCATTGACCTTAGAAAATAAATTTGGCTCGTTATCTCGAGTCGCTGGTTTGTTCAGCGGGCGTGGGTTTAATATTGAGAGTCTTTCAGTGGCTCCTACGTTGGATCCTTCCGTTTCCATGATGACGATTGTGACCAGTGGAGATGAGCGTATTATTGAGCAAATAATGAAGCAGCTCAATAAAGTCATTGATGTCATCAAGGTTGTCGATATCAGTGAAAGTGAATTTGTCGAACGTGAAACGGCATTGATTAAGGTTCATACGCGACAGGAAGATCGCGCCGAAGCCCTGCGTATTGCTGATATTTTTCGAGCGAATGTTCTCGATTCCTCTCCGACGAGCTATACCATTGAAGTCACAGGGGATGTCAGAAAAGTCCAAGCTATTATTCATTTGCTCCAACCACTTGGTATTAAAGAATTGGTGCGGACCGGCCGGATTGCCATCGGTCGAGATCCCATACGCCCCGCGCAAGCCCAGCCTCGACCGCTTGCGAAAGCGAACTAATCAGACCGACCAAACTTTTGTCTTGATGCTACAAAGGTTCTCGCCATGGTGAATGGTAGAGCCTAAAACGGTATTTTAAAATTTCCATCGAGGAGTGCATTATGAAAATTTCTTATGAAAAAGATGTTGATCCACAAAGTCTAGCCAAAAAAACTGTGGCGGTTATTGGATTTGGAAGTCAGGGCCATGCCCATGCGTTGAATATGCGAGATAGTGGGCTGCAAGTGATAGTGGGCTGTCGTGAGGGCGCTTCCTGGAATAAAGCTGAAGCTGCCGGCTTGAAGGTGATGCCTGTTGCTGATGCTGTCAAAGCTTCCGAAGTGGTGATGATGCTCGCGCCAGATGAATGCCAGGCCGCCATTTACAATGCTGATATTGCGGGAAATTTGAGGCATGGGGCGTATCTTGCTTTTGGTCATGGGTTCAATATTCATTTTGGACAAATTCAACCAGATTCTCATGTCAATGTGTTCATGGTGGCCCCCAAAGGTCCTGGGCATCTGGTACGTTCCGAATATGTCAAAGGGACTGGAGTGCCCTGTTTGCTGGCTATTCATCAAGATCCAAGCGGGAACACGACAAAAGTTGGACTAGCCTATGCGAATGCCATTGGCGGAGCTCGTGCTGGAGTCATTGAGACATCATTTCGCGAGGAAACCGAAACCGATTTGTTTGGTGAACAGGCTGTCCTTTGTGGAGGTCTGACCTCACTCATTCAAGCAGGCTTTGAAACCTTGGTTGAAGCTGGGTATTCACCGGAGATGGCATATTTTGAATGTTTGCATGAGGTAAAGCTGATTGTTGATCTCATTTACCAAGGTGGCATAGCGAATATGCGGTATTCCATCAGTACGACGGCGAAATATGGAGATGTGACACGTGGCCCGCGAGTTGTGACAAATGAGACCAAACGTACAATGAAGCGTATTCTCAACGAAATCCAAAGTGGTAAATTTGCCAGAGAATGGGTCTTAGAAAATCAAGCGAATCGCCCGGTCTACAATGCGCTGTTGAAAAAAGGAGAAGACCATCCCATAGAAGAAGTTGGAGCGCGTTTGCGAGGCATGATGCCATGGTTGAAAAAAGAACAACTTGTGGATAAGCAAAAAAATTAATGAGATATTGTACGCATGGCTGATCGGGCCCAAGGAATTCCCGTCGCCAAGGAAGGTATTCCCTTCATTGCCATAGGAGGCATTCTCACTCTCGCTTCTTGGGCAACCGGATGGGTCTGGCCAACGTGTTTTTTGGGTTCCTTCACTCTTTTTACCACGTGGTTTTTTCGAAACCCTGCGCGGGATATCCCTTCGGGTGAGCAGGTGATCGTTTCCCCTGGAGATGGAACGGTGGTCGCTGTGGAATCAGAGTTTGAACATCGGTATTTGAAAGAACAAAGTATTCGAATCAGTATTTTTCTCAATGTGTTTGATGTTCACATTAATCGAATGCCTATTAGTGGAATGGTGCAAGATATGGTCTATCAACCAGGAAAATTTATGATGGCCAATCAACCGGAAGCTTCAAGTGGGAATGAACAAAATGCCGTCATGCTTCGTCGATCTGATGGTATGAAAGTTTTATGTGTGCAAATCGCTGGGTTGATTGCGAGGCGCATTGTGTCTTGGGTGAATCCGGGAGAGCAAGTTGAAAAGGGTGAACGATTTGGACTCATTCGATTTGGATCACGGATGGATGTGTATCTTCCTCAAGCCAGCACCATTCGAGTCAAGGTAGGGTCAAAAGTAAAAGGCGGATCCTCGATCTTAGCGGAGGTGCCATGCGCGGAAATTTCATGAAACAACCACGAAGACGGCGAGTTGTCTCGCTTATTCCCAATATCCTGACCACGGGAAATTTATTTAGCGGCCTGGCTTCAATTCTTTTTGTCTTTGGAGGGAATTTTGAGGCTGCAGCGATTGCGATTCTTGTCGCCATAGTTTTTGATGTGCTGGATGGCACAACGGCTCGTCTGATGAAAAGTACGAGTGACTTTGGTTTGCAATATGATTCATTGGGAGATGTCGTCTCCTTTGGTGTCGCACCAGGTTTATTAGTCTATGTCTGGGCGTTGAGCACACCAAAAATGTTGGGGGCGGCGGTGATGTTTGCCTTCGTGGCTTGTGGAGCTCTTCGCTTAGCTCGGCATAATGTGTTGGCCACTACTAGCAATAATGAGAAGCCTTTCACCGGCCTCCCGATTCCCGGCGCTGCCGGGGTGATTGCGACGTTGGTGATTTTTGATCACCATGTTGTGACATTAGGCGAAAGTATTAAACCGATATTGGGAATTATTCTCACGCTTTCCCTGGCATTTTTGATGGTGAGTACATTTCGATATCGCAGTCTGAAGGAATTAAAAGCTCAAGAGCATCATCATTTTAATTACTTAGTGTATGCGGTGCTTATTCTGATGGCTGTACTAGCCTATCCCCAGGCCATGTTGTTTGTGGTCTTTGCGGTGTATGCATTGTCCGGAGTTGTTGAACAAGGATGGAAATGGATTGCGGGAATGTTTGGAGAAAAATCCAAGGTTGATGTGCCATCCGATGAATTTCCGAAGTAAATGATATGAGAGCCAGAGCAATGCCGTATTGTCGTCAATCTCAACAAGAAGGATCCCAATCATGACACGAATGATTCGGATCTTTGATACGACGTTGCGGGATGGAGAGCAATCTCCTGGCGCAAGCATGAATATCGAAGAAAAGCTTCTTGTGGCGAAACAATTGGCTCGTTTGAATGTGGATATCATCGAAGCGGGTTTTGCTTTCAGCTCGCCGGGTGATTTTGAAGCGATCCACCGTATTGCGCAAGAAGTCGAAGGCCCGGTGATCTGTAGCTTAGCTCGGGCCAAACCTGAAGATATTGACCGGGCATGGGAAGCACTGAAGGGTGCGCCAAAACGACGTATCCATACTTTTTTATCATCATCAGACATTCATCTGAAGCATCAGTTTCGAATGACTCGTGAAGAAGCGATGAAGCGAGCCGTGAAAATGGTTCGTCATGCACGAAGCTATGTCAAGGATGTTGAATATTCACCTATGGATGCTACGCGTTCAGATCTTTCATATCTCTGTGAAGTGGTCGAAGCCGTTGTCGAAGCAGGTGCTGGTACGGTGAATATTCCTGACACAGTGGGGTATACGACTCCCCAAGAGTTTGGAGAGTTTATCCGAGCATTGTGTGAACGGATTCGAGGCAAGGGTGCGATTATCTCTGTCCATTGTCATAATGATTTGGGTTTAGCCGTGGCGAATTCTATGGCGGCCATTCATGCCGGTGCTGGGCAAGTTGAATGTACAGTCAACGGGATTGGTGAGCGAGCGGGGAATGCCTCATTAGAAGAAATTGCCATGGGGTTGCGTACGCGCAAAGATTTTTACCAAGCCGATACGCAGATTCACACAGAGGAAATTTCTAAGTCTAGTCGTTTGGTGAGCAATATTACTGGAATGGTCGTGCAGCCGAATAAAGCGATTGTGGGGGCGAATGCGTTTGCCCATACCTCAGGGATCCATCAGGACGGCCTACTCAAAGATAAAAACACCTATGAAATTATGCGTCCCGAATCAATCGGTCTCTCGCAAAGCCGTTCGGTGATGGGGAAATTGTCCGGACGCCATGCTTTTCGCGAGGAGCTGTCGAAGTTGGGCTATACGCTGACTGATCAGGAACTGCAGGAGGCGTTTGAGCGATTCAAGAGATTAGCGGATCAGAAAAAGGAATTGTTTGAAGAAGATTTGGAAGCCATTGTGAATAGAGCGGCAACCAAGGTGCCTGAACGGTTTTCATTACAAGCATTAGGAGTGAAAAGTGGGTTCAACGAACCTCCTTCGGCGACAGTAGAATTGCTGATGAATGGGCAATTGGCCAGTCAAACTGGAACGGGTGATGGACCCGTGGATGCTGTCTACCGGACGATTGCCACGTTAACCGAAACCAAAAGCCATTTGCGGGCCTACATTGTGAAAGCCATCACAGGTGGAACCGATGCGCAGGGTGAAGTGTCAGTCAGGGTTGAGGAAAATGGAGATGTGGTGACAGGCCATGGTTCGGATACGGATATTATTATGGCTTCTGCACAAGCCTACCTCAATGCGCTCAATAAATTAGCAGATTTAGGGAAAGGACATGCCAGAGCTGAACAAAAAGTTGGGTTGTGTTAACAAGGAGACTCGTTTCACAAAATTGTTGGTATAGCTCACGTCCCACCGTGCTTTTCATCTCGTAATCTTGGATTTTCATTATTGGGATTTTGCTTATAAGGGATCGTGCCGAACGATCTAGACAATTTTTTGATTATTGTTTGTGGGAGGAGTGATGAACACACGAATTGCGGTATTACCCGGTGATGGCATCGGCCCTGAAATTATGCCACAAGCGGTTCGGGTTCTTGAGGCGATTGGGCAAGCCTGTGGTCGTACCTTTGAATTGACCTCAGCGCAAGTTGGAGGTGCGGCGATTGATGCGACTGGATTTCCTTTGCCTCAGGAAACGTTGGAATTAGCCAAGGCTAGTGATGCTGTGCTGTTAGGGGCAGTGGGTGGTCCGAAGTGGGAAGGGTTAGATTATGAGCGCCGACCGGAACGAGCACTCTTAGGCTTACGTGAGCAGCTTGGCCTTTTCGCTAATCTTCGACCAGCTAAGATGTATGCTCCGTTGATCGAAGCGTCTAGCCTAAAGCCGGAAATTATTGATGGTATCGATGTTCTGGTTGTGCGTGAGCTGACGGGTGGGATTTATTTTGGAAAACCAAAAGGGATTGAAGCAACCGAGACCGGACATCGGGGGTTCAATACAGAGATCTATACAACAGAAGAAATTCGTCGGATTGCTGAAGTGGCGTTTCAGGCTGCTCAAAAGCGTCGAGGGTTAGTCCATTCGATCGATAAAGCGAATGTTTTGGAGTCTTCCGAGCTCTGGCGCCGAGAAGTGATGAAGGTGCATGAGAATTTTTCAGATGTCGAGTTACGGCATATGTATGTGGACAATTGCGCGATGCAATTAGTCCGCTACCCTAAGCAGTTTGATGTCATTGTCACAACCAATTTATTTGGGGATATTCTCAGTGATGAAGCGGCCATGTTGACCGGCTCGATTGGTATGCTTCCTTCAGCGAGTGTGGGTGCAACGGTTGGAATGTTTGAGCCGATCCACGGGAGTGCGCCCGATATTGCGGGGAAGAATATGGCGAATCCTATCGGCATGATGGCGTCTGTGGCCATGATGTTGACCTATGCCTGTGATTTATCCAAAGAAGCACAATTGATTGAAACGGCGATTCAGAAAACGCTGGAATTAGGGTATCGAACCAAAGACATTGAAGGTCCTGGTACGACACTCCTTGGAACGAAAGAGATGGGCGACCAAATTGTGAAGCAATTGAAAGAGCTCGTTGCATGATGGATCAAGGTCCAAAGGGAGTCATGTCGACGGTGGCTGGAAATGGAGAGCCAGGCCATAGTGGAGATCAGGCTTTGGCCACGAAGGCCTGTATCAATGAACCAAAAAACCTTTGTTTTGATGCTGCAGGGAATTTGTATATTGCTGATTCAGAAAATCATGTTATTCGTCGTGTGATGCGATCCACAGGCCTGATCGAAACGGTTGCTGGATCGATTCCACACACGTCAGTGGGGGAGGAGAGTCACCCAGCTCCGGTCATGGCTCCTGAGCCAATCGAAGAAGTGGATCCTCTGGCTGATATCGTCGATAGTCCAGAAAAGGCATACACCCAAACACCTGATCTGAGTGGGACAGTTCGGTATATTGTTGGACAAGGAATGGGGAGAGATCGATTTGCTGGTGATGGTGGATTGGCGACCGAGGCTTTGCTGAATTTCCCTTCCGCGGTTGTTGTCGATCAGAGTGGGGCAATATTTATTGCCGATACGCTGAATCATCGGGTTCGTCGGGTTGATCCTCAGACGAACGTGATTCAAACGGTGATAGGTACAGGAAAAACAAAGTGGAGTGGTGATGGGGGGATAGGCCAAGAAACAACATTGAATGAGCCCGTGGCCTTGGCCATTCATGGGTCCCAACTATATATCGCGGACCAAAGTAATAATCGTATTCGAATGATCGATCTTGAAACGCATATCGTGACCACAGTTGCTGGAACCGGTGATTCAGGTTACAACGGCGATGGTATGCCCGCCATTGAGGCAGGGTTGGCAGGACCAAGTGGCTTAGCTCTTGATCCTGAGGGAAATTTGTATGTGGCTGATACATTTAACGGGCGCATCCGCAAGGTTGCGCATGATACGGGAATCATTTCAACGTTTGCAGGGAACGAAGCAGAATTTCGCTATGAAAAGGGAGCCAATGAGCAAGCTACAGCGTTATCCCGACCCTATGGCATTGCGATGATGTTAAAAGGACAGGTGCTTATTACTGATTCAGATAATCATTTGCTCAGGAAATGGGATCCAGAAAAAAAAGAAATGAGTCTGATTGCTGGAACTGGTCTGGCAACGTTTTCCGGTGATGGAACGGTGCCTTCGGAGAGCGCATTGAATTTCCCCTTTGGGGTGGCCGTCGATCCTTCCGGAAACATCGCCATCGCGGATACCTTTAATCATCGTATTCGATATATTGCAGTTTCATAGGCACACATGAATACCAAAAAATCAGCGTATACTGTTGCCGTCGTTGGAGCGACCGGAGCCGTCGGGACAGAAATGATCCAGGTTCTAGAGGAACGAGGATTTCCTGTAGGAGAATTGGTTCCTCTGGCTTCGGCTCGATCGGAAGGAAACGAAGTCACTTTTCGAGACAAAGAACTTCCAGTGAAGGTTCTTCAGGAGGACTCCTTCAAAGGCGTTGACCTCGCGTTGTTTTCTGCCGGGGCCAGCGTGAGTGAAGAATTTGGACCTATTGCGGTGAAAGCCGGAGCGGTCGTCGTCGACAATAGCTCTGCTTGGCGGATGGATCCCAAGGTGCCATTGGTTGTTCCTGAAGTGAACGCGTTGGCTCTCGCACAACATCAAGGACTCATTGCCAATCCAAATTGTTCAACCATTCAAATGGTCGTGGCTCTCAAGCCCTTGCATGATGCCGTGAAGATCAAGCGAATTATCGTGACGACTTTTCAGTCTGTTTCGGGGACGGGTAAAGAGGCGATGGAAGAATTGGCCGATCAAACGCGGAAGCTGTTGGCTATGGGTGAAGCGCAAGCCGACGTCTACCCTCATCAGATTGCCTTTAATTGCTTGCCTCATATCGATGATTTTTTGCCGAATGGGTATTCCAAAGAAGAAATGAAAATGGTCAATGAAACACAAAAAATATTTGGCGATTCATCCATTCAAGTGACCGCCACGACCGTTCGCGTCCCGGTTTTTGTGTGTCACGCGGAATCGATTAATATTGAAACTGAGCGGAAAGTGAGCGCCAATGAAGCGAGAGCGCTCTTGGCATCCGCTCCGGGAATACAAGTGTATGATGATCCCAGCCGCAATCTCTATCCCCTTCCTATCGATGTTGTGGGAACCGATGATGTCTACGTGGGACGTGTGCGGGAAGATGAATCAATCCCCAACGGGTTGAATTTGTGGGTTGTGGCCGATAATTTACGAAAAGGCGCGGCTTTGAATGCTGTGCAAATCGCAGAAGTCCTTTTAGCGTGATAAGATGAACATGGAGTCGGGGACCAAGAGTCTTTATCAAATCGATGTTTTTTGAACTGAGTATGTGAGTCAGTCTGATGGATCGTCTAATCATTTCTATCATGTGCACCTGGTAGACACCTGTGAAGGCGGTCGTCCCCTATTTTCTCTGCACATCGTTTCTTCTTGTCTGTTTTCTCCTATTTCCTACCCTAGGGTTTAGTGCCACCCAACAACATGCTATTCGGCTCGGATTAACCGATTCGGCACAAGAGCTCTCTATTCGTTCGCCTAATTCTTTTTTCCTACAGGTTCATTCTGGTAAGCGGTATAAAATTTCAGAGAAAGTGACGATCAAACACAAAGGCAACACGTTGTTCTTGAATGATCGAAAAATTTCTGCCCCGTCCGTATCTATTGAAGAGGGACGAGGTGTCTATCATCTCAAAGTGCTTGCAGGCGCTGATACTTCGTCTACCAAGCCTTCAAAAAAAGAATGGAAGGTGCGCGGACCGTTAGACATTAAACACGTCCCGTCTGGGTTAGCGGTCATTAATCGGATCAATTTGGAAACCTATGTGGCGGGAGTGGTGTCTGGAGAGGTCAGCCCGAAGTGGCCAATTGAAGCGCTGAAAGCGCAAGCCGTGGCGGCTCGCACCTATGTGCTCTATAAACAAATGAAGATGCAGGAGCAACCGTTCGATGTATTCGCCAGTGTTCAGGACCAAGTGTATCATGGTCATGCCGCTCGTCATGAATCGGTACTTCGTGCCATAGCAGAGACCAAAGGGCATGTGTTGACTCATGAGCGGCATCCTATCTACGCAGCGTATTCCTCCACGGCTGCTGGACCGACAGAAGATGCGCTTTATGTGTGGGCGTTGGATTTACCCTATTTGAAAGGCGTAGATTGTCCTTTTGATGAGCAATCCCCACGTTATAATTGGCGGACATCTTTCACGTTTGATTATCTGGAAAACCAGTTGCGTAAAGAAGGGTATGCCGTCGGTAGTGTTGCTACGTTTACACCCTATACATTTACACCGTCGGGACGAGTTGATCGCATACGCCTCCTGCATTCTCGCGGCGAAATCATTTTGCGAGGGCAGGACTTGCGACGAATCGTAGGGTACTCCAAAATCTTTAGTACAAAATTTTCAGTCAAGTCGTTGGGCGCCAAAGTTGAGGTTGTTGGCCAAGGAGCAGGGCATGCCGTTGGTATGTGTCAGTGGGGCATGCGAGAAATGGCAGAATTGGGTTATGACTATCAATCCATCTTACGGCATTATTATCCTGGCACGACACTTCTCCCGTTAAGCCGCGTCAATCTCACTCCTTGAAGACGTGACGCGTGAGGCGTGAGGCGTAGGAAGTGAAAAGTGAGGAGTTCCGACGCAGAGATAGGAAACGATACTATGGTTTTTCTTTTTTACCTTTTTACTAAGCATCTATCTTTTTACCTGCCCCCCCCCACGCTTTACGCCTGACGCTTCACGAGTTGTTTCTTGCCGGGTTGACTATGAATCTTTCCGACTTTAATTTTCCGTTTGATCCATCTCTGGTTGCGAAGCATCCCGTTCATCCTAGAGATCATGCACGTTTGTTAGTGCTCAAGCGCGAACAAGGCTGTATTGTCGATCGTCAGGTCAAGGATCTTCCAGAACTTCTTCAATCAGGAGACTTGTTAGTCGTCAATGATACCAAAGTCATTCCAGCTCGTCTGTGTGGGAAAAAAGTCCCGAGTGGTGGGCGAATTGAAATGTTGTTTATCAAAGAGATCGATGCCATACATGCAGAAGTCTTGATCAACGGACGAGTCGGAATCGGGCATGTCGTTGAATTTCATGGTTCAGGTCAAGCACAGGTTGTCGAAAAACAACCTGGGAAAATTGTGATTCGATGGCTAGGGCCAGGGGCCCTGCAAAAGTATTTGCAGCAATACGGTGAATTACCTTTGCCACCGTATCTCAAACGTGAATCTGAATTGCGCGACCAAGATGATTATCAGACCATGTTTGCCAAGGTTGAAGGTGCTGTGGCCTCTCCCACTGCAGGCTTACATTTTACGCCCACTCTCTTGCAAGCCTTGTTAGAGAAAGGTATTCGATGTGCCAAGGTCACGTTGCATGTAGGGCTCGGAACGTTTCAGCCCGTCAAGGCAGAGGTGGTTGAGGAGCATCAGATGCATGCTGAATGGTTTGAAGTATCAGAGGATGTGATCGCACAGATCCAAGAGGTTCGGCGACGGGGAGGCAGGGTGGTGGCAGTCGGAACAACGGTAGCCCGCAGCCTAGAATCAGCGGTGAATGAAGAAGGAGAGGTAAAGGCTGGAGCAGGAGAAACAGAGATTTTTATCCTGCCAGGGTTTCAGTTTCGTGTCGTGGATGTCTTGATGACGAATTTCCATTTTCCGGAGACAACCTTATTGATGTTAGTGTCAGCTTTTGCAGGCAGAGAAACTGTGCGAGATGCCTATGCCCATGCTGTGCGTGAACGCTATCGATTTTATAGTTATGGCGATGCCATGCTGATTCAGTGAAAAGAAGACGTAAGGGGAAAGCGTCAAGCGGTAGGGGGTTAAGAGTGCAGGAAATGAAGAAAGTATGTTGATGATGTTCTCTGTTTCACGCCTCACGGCGGATGGTCTAGAGCAATTCTTCGTGAATGGTGACGTCTCCGCGAGTTCGTAATTCGGCTTGAAAGGCTTGAAGGGCTCGTTGCTTTTTCTGAAGGAGGAATTGCATCTTTGTTTGTTCAAAAGCTTTCAGGTCAGGCTCAGCACCTTCTAGCGTTTGACGATCATTCAGGTCGTTGACTTCTTGGAGTTCCGCGGGCGTAAGAGTCGTAACTTCGGAGACCAATAGCTTGGCTTTTTCGATCAGCAACTCATTGTGTCGTTGTTTCTCGTATTCACTGGGCTTCATGCGGTTAGCTGCCAATAGACGCTGATAATATTGCGGATCAAACACGCCATCTTTTTTGAAGTCATCACGCTTGACGATGGAATCGGCGAGCTCTTGTGGTGAGACGTCGAGTCCGAATTGATCCGCCAGCAATCGCCATGATTTGTTGGTGACCAACCCATCCAAGGCTAATTTCTGAATGGTTTCATCTTTCACATCATCTTGTTTGAGTTGCTCGCGATAGAACCGGGCATAGCGTTGTTTCGCTTGAAGATATTCTTGCCTCGTCACTTTATAAGGTCCAACTTCAGCCACAGTATTAGGCCCGGACCCTTGATAGTCCCAGGCTCCCACGATGACAAAGGTGACGGCAATGGCAATAAGTATGATCCAAAGAATCCAGGGATGTTTTTCTGAGCCTTCCCGCATAGTGCGAAGCATGAACTGTCCTCCATTATGAACTCAATCAGTGATTTGGAAAGATTGTAAGTTGGGTATTGCGTAAACGCAAGTTTCAAGAGGAAGGTAGAACTTTACATCGACTTTGACAGCGTGGTAAGGAGATATCCTCTACATCTTATGATCATGACAGAAAGAAGATGCCTCACCTCGTTGCTCCAATCCCTCCCACTGTATCTGGTTTCCCACTTGGTCTGCTTTTGGTCTGATACTGCACGAGTTATTGATGTCTAAGATAAGGGTACGATTTGCACCAAGTCCGACAGGCTTCCTCCATATTGGAGGAGTGCGGACGGCTTTGTTTAATTGGCTCTTTGCGCGGCATGCGGGAGGGACCTTTATCCTCCGCATTGAGGATACTGATAAGGAACGTTCAACGGATGAGGCCATTCAGGTAATTTTGCGCGGCATGAAGTGGGCAGGCTTAGATTGGGACGAGGGACCGATTCGCCAAACAGATCGCTTGGAGCTCTATCGAGAAAAGGCGATGGACTTATTCAAGCGAGGCCTGGCTTACTGGTGCGTCTGTACGCCAGAAGAATTAGAAACTCGAAGGAAAGCGGCGCAGGCCAGAGGCGAGTCGATTAAGTATGATGGGCGCTGTCGGAATCGAGGAATATCTGAACCGACTGAACCAGCCGCACTTCGGTTTTCGGCTCCACAAGAAGGGCAGACGGTTGTTCAGGATTTGATTAAAGGGAAAATTGTTTTCGAGAACACCGTCTTGGATGATCTCATCATTCTACGTTCCAATGGCTATGCCACGTATAATTTCTCTGTTGTCGTGGATGACGGTCTGATGAATATTTCTCACGTGATACGTGGAGATGATCATGTCAATAATACCCCGCGACAAGTCCCGCTCTTTGAGGCGTTAGAGTTTTCCGTGCCGCAATTTGCGCATCTCCCGATGATTTTAGGAGCAGATAAAACCCGACTCTCCAAACGGCATGGAGCGACGTCCGTCTTGGCATATCAGGAAATGGGCTATTTGCCCGAAGCCCTCGTGAATTATCTGGTGCGATTGGGCTGGTCGCATGGAGACCAGGAAATCTTTTCTATCAAAGAAATGGTGGAACATTTCGATTTCAAACATGTGCAGACTTCGGCGGCGATCTTTAATCCCGAAAAACTCAAATGGGTCAATGCGCAATACATTAGGAATAGTGAACCCAAGCGAATTGCAGAGGCGCTGCGTTCACATTTAATAAAAGCCAGTTTTAAAGTGAAGGATGATGATGATTATGCGGCCAGAAATATTTCTGGAGGAATCGAATCACTGGTCATTCCTTTGAGGGAGAGATCTGAAACATTACTGGATATGGTTGAGGGAGCTCGCCCATTTTTAATCGAACCTGAAATGGACGAAGCGGCTGCAGCCAAACATCTCAAAGCCGGCATAGCTCCAAGTTTGCAAGAATTTGCCGACCTGATTGAAGCAGAATCAGATTTTTCCAAAGAAACGCTCGAGAGACTTCTACATGGCCTTATCGAGCGCCAAGGATTGAAAATGGGAAAAATCGCCCAACCCTTACGCGTCGCCCTTACAGGTCGAACCGTCAGCCCCGGCATTTACGAAGTCATGACTTTATTGGGGAAAGACAGAACTCTGCAACGCATTCGTTCTGGAGTAGAACGTGCCTTGAAAAACTAATTCTCAAATCATATAGGCTCATTTTTGTAACTCTCGCTCGGTTGGGGAGAGGGCAGGGTGAGAGGAGAGGTGCTCAAAAGGAAAAGGACTCCTGAACAATTACCGCAGGTAGGTCATTGCTCATCTTGACTGCATGTCAATCCTGATTTAAGCTCATTCTACGTTGGGGGATCGTCTAATGGTAGGACGTCAGATTCTGGTTCTGATTGTGGGGGTTCAACTCCTCCTCCCCCAGCCATCTTTTTTATCTTGCCAGTGTGATTTTCTGTGGAGCCTTTAAGAAAAATCCAACAATGAAGCGATCCAAAGTTCTTGATATCCTTACGCGCCTCAAACCAGACTTGGTTTTGCTTTATGGTGTTGCTCGATTGAGTCTGTTTGGTTCTACCTCCCGTGATGAGGCTGAGTTTGATAGTGATGTCGACATCCTTGTTTCTTTTGATGGCCCAGCAACGTCTCAGAGGTATTTCGGTCTACAATTTCATCTTGAAGATGCCTTGGGCTGTCCAGTTGATCTAGTCACCGAAAAAGCGCTGCGCCAAGAATTGCGTCCATATATTGAGCAGGAGGCACTGAGTGTCTGAACGCGAATGGCGTTTTTATATCAACGATATGATTTGTTTTGTTGAAAAAGTTATAGCCTACACAGAAGGGTGGCCTCGAAACGGATTCGAAGACAGTGGCCTGAACTATGATGCTACCGTCCGAAATCTAGAATTGATTGGGGAAGCGGCGACTCACATTCCCGAAGATATTCGTCATTCGAGTCCCGAAATTCCTTGGCGGCAGCTGATTGCGACCCACAATCGCTTGATTCATGGGTATTTGGGAATTGATAACGATACGCTCTGGAGTATCATTACGGATGATATTCCTATTTTGTTGCTTGAATTGCAGAAACTGAAAGACCAAGTTGGGTGAATGGATAATCCCCAGCCACCTTCTTTTTCTTAGATCCTGTCCAGTACCCACCAAAATCAATTGAATAAAAGCCTTGTTGAAATCCTGAGGGGGAGTTCAATAATCTTCTATTTGCCGAAGGCAGAATTCCGTTTGAGGAATAATTGTCTTCTCCATTCTCTGTGCGTCCCTATCATCGGAGGGTAAGCGAATGAACTCGACCAGTCTAACCGTAAGATCTGAAACTCACAACAACAGACTTGACCTGTACTTTGTCGTCAAAAGCACATCGCGAATTCATAGAATAAGTGCAATTTTCCGAGCCTTCTCCCTCACTCCCGCCGTTCGTTTCTCTTCGGATCAAACTCCTCAAGGGCGAGAGGGAGTTCTTAAGTGTATTAGTTAAAATTTACAATTCTATAGGATATGATATCTAGCAAAGGTAGCTCGGAGGTCTCTTTACATCCAAGTTACTTGTTGTGTTTGTGTGCTAGCCAAATCTTAAGTAAGACCCTAGTGAAATTTTCTCTATTAATGTCATAAATTAAATTTCTTTTCTTCTCCTTGCCGGTATCAGGCAGGAGTTTTTTAACGTGTTGAAAGGATTCAAAAATAGGAAACATATGGCCAGGCATTACTGGTACCGCGTGATCGAATCCCTCAGTTCTTATAAAATGTCCGATAGGCTTCCCGTCCTTATTTTTAAGAATGGCCGATTGGACGGGAACTAAACCATCATTATCCAGGCCGGATCCTCTGTTTATCAAATTTCTGGGCAAGGCGAGGGCACTGCGATTTTTTGAATCTTTCTCCTTCCAACTGGCGAACGACAATACCGTAATCTTCTGACCGATATTTTCCAAAAAAGTGTTGTTTCGAGCTTTTTCCGTTGGATTGCACCTTGTCTGTTGGCTCATGTCACTCAACGCCTTTTTTTCACCCCCCATGGCATTCGCTAACAGAAATTTTAGTATGTTGGATTCGCCAAATTCATCGGCTATGGGAGTTCCTTCAAACGGGGCTTGAAGAGAAATCCATCCGGCGACTTTCTGTTTGTTATTCTTTGTTGATTCCAACAGGTTCTGCCCATCTTCGCTGAGCAGTGCAGCTAGCGTATCGAGTCCGCCTTTACTATGTGAAATGATAATGATCTTTTTTTGGGGATGTTCTGCATAAAGCGTATTGATGATGTTGATGATAAAAGGCGCGTTGGTTGTTGGCAGTTTTTCTGAATCCCAACCGGAGCCCTTCTTTTTCTCAATACGAAAAGTTTTCACACCATGATCCTCTAGCCACTTCTTTTGGTCCTCAAAGTATCCGACGCCAGCTTTCTTTGTAGCATTCGATAGAAACCCTTTCACAAACAGTATTTGATAATTATCTGGGAGGACGCGCAATTCATCAGGAAATGTCAGAACCTTCGATGTATCCGAAGGAAGAATGGCACGTCCGGGTCTATTGTTTTCTAGCTTCCATAGGCTATCGAATGTATTGCTGTCATTTTGACTGGCACTGTTTATCAAGTCAGGACACACATGTTGAGCTTCAGCGTTGCTTCCTGACCCCCAAACTATGAGTACGGTCATGAGGGCTAAGTATTTTGATAAGATTCTTACAGTAAAAGGCATTGCCATATTTTCTCCTTTTTTTTTAGGATTGTCAGTAGTGTGTCAAGAATTTATCTCATTCTGGTAATAAAATCTAATGCCTTAAATGGCATTCGCCAAGGATGTGAGCTGAAGGACGTCGCCCCTATGGAACGCGTATGTTGGAATTTGAAAACCGAATCGAATCCGGCTGAGGGTTCACGCACCATATCGACATTTCTCTGAGGTGCAATAACATCAAGGGCCGCCGAGATCGCGATAATAATTACAGAACGCCTGAAAGGCACGAGGCTCTCTCGTCATCATTTCAGCGGGTGTCCATGAATCCTTGACCGCGACGGATTAAGGAAATTATGGATTGTTCGTGGAAGGGCTTTTTTTTCAAAAATATTGGAGGACTATCAGTAGGGCAGAAAATGCCAAAAATTAATGTTGTCCATTCCTCGAAGAGGATTTTTTCTGAAGCGCTATCCTTCAAGCTTTGCCTCATTATTTAGGGACATAGATTTCATCGCATGTCAACTTAGGGGGGCAAGTCTGTTGTTGCTCGACTGGGCATTCCCTGCTGGGGGCACGGAATGGCTGCCCCTGGCGAATTACTAATCCCCACTGACAGCTTTTCTTCACAAGGCTTGATCTGCCCTTCAGCTCTCCGTTCGTGCTTTTGCCATGAAAAAATCGCGCGGTGTTTTACTCTCCGTTCTGTCCCGGTTTTACTCCAGGGTTCAGACCTACCTGAGTCACACTCTGTCTCAACCAAAAGGCTTGAATGTCTTGTCTTCATGCGAGGATTGTGGCACTCTATTTTTCTTAATCATTTTGTATCACAAGTTAGTGGGATAGGATGCTGGTTCTGATTGTGAAGGTCCGAATTCTTCTCCCCAGTCACTTCTCTCCCCGTAGATCTTGCCTAGAGTCGACCAAAATCAATTGAATAAAAGCCTTGTTGAAATCCTGAGGTGGGTTTCAAAATCTTCTATTTGGCAAATGCAGAATTCCGTTTGAGGAATAATTGGCTTCTGCCACCATTCGCTGTGCGTCCCTGTCATCGGACGTACAGCGAATGAATTCGGCCAGTCTAGCCTCAAGATCTAAAGCTCTTAACAACAGACTTGACCCGTACTCAAACTATGGGTTCCCTGGTTGCTGTATTTTCTGTGTCGGTGCGGATTAACTTTGGAATACAAATCTCGACTAGATACTGATTAAGCCCTCTGGAAGCGAGGAGCCAGGTCTCGCTTTTTTTAAGCTTTAGAAAACAAGAACCCCACAAAATGCGCGCGCGATTAGGCCTAACAAATTTTTCTACCCAACCTTGAGAGCCTGACGTTAAAGCCGCGGAATCGGTGCAGGGGAATAGAACTTGCCCTGCTATTTTAAGATTACTCCGCTGTGTCGGGGAATGGGGTCTGACATTTTAAAGGGAACGGTGCGAGACTGTTTTCTCGCGTGGATGGTTCAAGAGGGAAGGGATGCTCTCTTTGGGACTTTCGTTAAAGACAGGAAGAATATCACTAAGAGCCCTTTGGGATGCGTTGTGCCCGAGGGGCTATTTTTGTTTCCAGAAGTACGAAGGTCATGAGGAGGCTTCATGGTTGGTATGAATGCCACACAACGTGAATCTGCACCCCACTGGTCTTTTATCTGGCAGGTACGCAACAGAATTCCTTGCCCCCCGTCTTTGGGAACGAACCTCAAACGAAAAACATGGGAGTCCATGATGAAGGCCAATTGCGTAAAGGTGGCGCGATGCATCTCTGGGTACATCCGGACGACGTCCCTTGGGAAGCTTGAAACCTTGATAGAAATGTGGGAAGAGGGGGGCGAGGTCTAAGGGCATCAAGGCACAATTGGGAAGGCAGGAGGGCGCATTGCGCGAGCCACCGATAGCGGTGTGCCAAAGCCGCGGTCCCATGGCTAGACTCTGGGGTTGGAGGGACGAGAAGCAATGAGCATGGACATAACAAAACCCATTCGCAAGCCAGACGTTCTTGTGCAGGACAGTGTCGGGGAGACTCTGCTGTGTAGCGCCGAGCAGAAAGCTGTCCATATTCTCAATCCAACAGCACGATGCATCTGGGAACTGTGTGACGGAGAACATACGGTAGAAGATATGGTGCACACTGTGAGGACGAGCTTCTCCGTGGCCGATACACGTGATGTGGATGGAGATATTCGGCAGACCCTCGAGATGTTCGCGAGTAAAAGATTGTTACAGCCGAACAAGAAATTAATGGTTGATGGTGGAACATCATCGTTGCTGTGAGCTAGGGCGTTTACGGAGTGAGCGAGTGCTTTGTGGGGGCACTCGCCCACGGCTCTTTTTACGACACGCTACTAGTATTAGCCTCTAATGGGGACAACATATTGGATTGGATGAGTTGTAGTGGATGCAACAACGTATATATCGAAAGTCGTTGGGGGAAGAAAGAGGACCGGTCATCCTTCTCAGAAGGTCCGAGTTCCCTTCAATGGCGAAGGGTATATACGAAGAGTTCGTATAACCCCACAAATTCGTGAATAGGAGGCGAGCCATGAGATCGCAGCTCGGAGTGGTAGCAGTAGTATTGTTGGCATTAGGCGTTGGTTGGGGAATTGGTCGAACGACAGCATTAGACATTCGCGGCGACCATAAGATTGCCAAGATCGAAGAAAAACTTCACAATCTCGCGGCGGCCGTGGAACGGCGGGCACCCACCAAGCTAACAAAGCGTCAGGGACCAGACCCCACCATCGTTTATAAGGTTTCAACTGATGGATCTCCCTCCCTGGGGCCAGTAGACGCGACAATCACGATTGTGGAATTCAGCGATTATCAGTGTCCATTTTGCAAGCGAGTCCACCCGACACTCAAGAAAATCCTGAAGGACTATCCCAATGATGCACGGCTTGTGATGAAACATAACCCCCTCCCGTTTCATTCTCAGGCACCAGGTGCCGCGAAGGCTGCCATCGCTGCAGGAAAACAGGGGAAGTTCTGGGAGATGCACGATCGGATCTTTGCGAATGAGGATAATCTCGACGACGACCATCTCCGGGCGCACGCTGAGGCACTGGGCCTAGACGTAGAGCAGTGGGAAAAAGATCGCGTCTTGTCGGAGGTGGCTGCAGTCATTTCTACCGATCAAGCCTTAGCGCGCCGTCTCGGTGCGTCAGGCACCCCCGCCTTCTTCGTCAATGGACGCTATCTAAATGGTGCTCAACCGTACGACGCATTCAAGTCACGAATCGACGAGGTTCTGGCCAAGAGGCCTCCTGTTGATAAATTGGCGCTGGGCTCAATTACACGTTGAGGGGGGAATGCGATGAACAAACCAAGTATCCTTGTCGTAGCTATAGTTTTAGTTGTAGCTCCAGCCTTGGCTCAGCACTTCACGTTGGCTCACGCCCAAGACGGGCAGCCGATGATTTGTATTGGGGGATTCTCGGCTGGGGCGGTCTGTCTTGGCGACGAGTGTACAGACGCCTGCGAGGGGGGATTCGAGCCTGGTACGGAATGTGAAGCCAGCGCCGACTGTGCAGACGCCTGCGTGGGGGGATTCGAGCCTGGGACGGAATGTAGTCCTGCCGACCCCACCTGTAGAGACGCTTGCGTGGGGGGATTTGAGCCTGGGACGGAATGTATTGACGACAACAGCTGTAAAAACGCCTGCAAGGGGGGATTTGAGCCTGGGACGGAATGTAGCCCTGCCGACCCCAGCTGTGCAGACGCCTGCGAGGGGGGATTTGAGCCTGGTACGGTATGTACACCCGGAGACCTGACTAAATGTGCAAACGCCTGTGAGGGGGGATTCAACCCTGGGGCGAAGTGTAATAGTATTACACCATGTAAAAAGGCCTGCGAGGGGGGATCCAACCCTGGGGCGTTCTGTTCGAGCCCAACCGACGGGCGTTGTGAAGGCACATGCGAGGGTGGACCCAACGATGGGGCGACCTGTGCTGAGCAGGAATCTTGTTTGGGTGATGCGATCTGCGAGGGGGGATTCGAGCCTGGTACGGCATGTGAAATCGGAGACTTGACTGACTGTGCAAACGCCTGTGAGGGGGGATTCAACCCTGGGGCGAAGTGTAATAGTATTACGCCATGTAAAAAGGCCTGCGAGGGGGGATCCAACCCTGGGGCGTTCTGTTCGAGCCTAACCGACGGGCGTTGCTTGGGTGGTGGGACCTGCACTGACATTGGGACCTGCACTGACATTGGGGCCTGTACTCAACCTGGGGCCTGCACTGACATTGGGACTTGCACTGACATTGGGACCTGCACTGACATTGGGGCCTGCACTGACATTGGGGCCTGCACTGACATTGGGGCTTGCACTGATAAGGGGACCTGCACTAATGAGGGGACCTGCACTAATGAGGGGACGTGTGCCCCTGAGCCACCCACGGCTATCACCCTCATATCTTTCACGGCCGAGATTAGCTCTGATAGCAGCCTGGCCCTTGGCGCGAAGACCATCGCGCTATCTTGGCAGACGGCCACGGAGACCGAGACCGCAGGCTTTAACCTTTATCGTGCTACCGCCGAGGAGGGGCCTTATACTCAAATCAACGATGCCCTCATTGCTGCCAAAGCCGACGGAGTCTTCGGCGCTAGCTATGACTATGTCGATACCCCCGGCGAGGGCACCTTCTTCTACAAGCTTGAAGAGCTGGATAACTACGGGTTGAATGCCGTCTACGGCCCTGTCGCAGTGATTGAAGCAGCACATATTCTCTGAATCAACAGGAGGAGCTCCGCTATGGAAAAACACGAGAAGACACTGCCTGAGTATGAGGTCCCCCAGGTGCTCACCTATACCGATGAAGAAATCCTGGAGGAATTAGGGCCCGCACAGACTGGGAGTGCACCTGATCTGGGCGGGAGCTTCCTCTAGACGAATTGTTGAAGCTTTTCGAGATGTCCATCAGCTCCGATACATGGGGTGTTTATGCGAGGATTGCAAGCACGGGAACATGGTGATCATCTGAGTCAGTCTGCGTGCACGCCATGGGCTATGCAGTCCGTGCAGCTGTGTTTTTTTGATGTGGTCGCCAATATCCAATCGGATTCGAGTGCCTGTCTCGATATTTTGACCCGTCTGTATCGTCGTTTCCAAGTTGAACCCGCAGGCTCACGAGGGCAGGCATTGCTGGATGTTGCCCTGCTGATCAAACCGGATCAGGCTTGGGGCGTCCCACGCATGATCTTAGGCAATGAGACCTGGCCTTTGCATGACCCCAGGCTGCTCGAAGAGGGGCATGTCTACGAAATCTTTCTCAATCGCATTCTCTCCAGAATACGTAGCCACTTTGTGATCCACGCCGGCGTGGTCGCCCGTGGGGGGCACGGCCTTATTTTGGTTGGCGATTCCGGCCATGGCAAGACGACGTTGGTGTTGGAACTTGTCCGGCGGGGGTACCGGTTTCTGTCCGATGAAATCGCCGCCCTCGGGCGGACTGATCGTCAGGTGCATCCTTTTCCCAGAAGCCTCGGATTGCGGCCCGGCACGTTGGCGCGAGCCGGCTTCCCCGCGGCGGGTGGTGCGCCCATTTGGCCGAACAAATGGGTGGGCGACATTGAGGAGATCCAGCCACACAGTATGGGACGGTCCGCGGCAATCAGTCAGATCGTCATCTTGCACGCTCCCGATCAGGAACGGGTACCGACAGGGGGCGGTCAGGAACGAGAGTTCACGGTCCTCGTTGATCGTGTGGACGAGGACTTTCTGGTCGCCATTCGTCAACTAGACGACGTCATCGAATTGTCCTCAGACATCTATTTTGGTTTTCCGCGGCTCACGCTACGTGCGGTTCGTTCAACCCCTGTTCTTGCCCGCATCGAAGCCTTGTGTCTGGAACGGAAGATTTTGATTTTGGATGTGATCAAGAGGCGCAACCGCCGACCTGATTTCACCACGCCAGCTCGACTGGAGGTCATCTCAAAGAGTCAGTCTGTGATTGAGCTTCTTCGACGGTTCCAAGGGGGGCATCAATCGTCGCTTTTACATGATGACTGCCACGGCGATTCGAGCCGTTTGTTTCTGGAACTCGCCGCGCTCGTCAGCGAGGCGAACTGTTATGAACTCTTCGTCGGCCCTCTTCATGAGATGGCTGACTTGGTCTGCGACGCGAGTGGGTGACCCTGGCTCGGCGGGTCAGAGGACTACATCAACAAAGAGGTATCACGATGAAAATACACTGTCATTTAGGCATCTCTCTGATGGTCGCGCTCATGGTCGGTTTCTGTTGCACCAGTGGGGTGTTCGCCAATGGCGGGTCCGTGCTGAAGATCGGTGTGACCGAAGACCGTCTTTATCATGTCACCTATGGTGACCTGACACGGGCAGGTTTCGACTTGAGTGGGGTCGATGCTCGTACTTTCAACATCACCAACTCCCAAGGTGAGGCGATTCCCATCCTGGTGGACGGGGAGGCCGATGGCGTATTCGATTCCTCCGATTCGATTCTCTTCTATGGCACGGCTCTTACCGACAGGTATACCGCCGAAAATGTGTACTGGCTCACGGCCGGTGGTGTCGCTGGGCAACGGATGCGCATAAAAAATGGCGCGCTTTCGGGTCGGGCCACCGTTCCTCGGCATTTCTCGACGACACGTCATGCTGAGCGCGACAGCCACTACTGGCAGGCTATGCCCAACGGAAAAGATCAGGACCACTGGTTTTGGGATAACAAGTTCAGCGCCCCGGAGGCGCGAGACTATCCGCTAACTCTCCAGCATATTTCGACGACGGCCAGCACGGCGACCGTGCGCGTCCGATTAAAGGGACTCACGGCTATCCCGGGTCGTCAGCCTGACCATCACACCAAGATCTTTCTCAACGACTATGAGATCGATGACCAACTCTGGGATGGCCAGATTGTTTTTGATCATGAGGTGAGTGTGCCTCATGCCTACCTGAATGAGGGGCGTAATGTGGTGAGGGTCGAATCTCTGGGCGATACTCAAGCCAAGGTCGACCAACTCTTTGTCAATTGGATTGAGATCGACTACAGCGATACGTATGTGGCTGAGCAGAATGCTTTACAGTTTGGCTCGCCAGCCAATGGCACCTTTCAATTTGACGTCACCGGTTTTCGTCATAATCACATCGATGTGTTCGATATCACTGATCCTGCCAATGTCATGGCCATTGCGAATCCTGTGATTATCGAGAATGAGAGCACTTACACCGTCCAGTTCGAGGATTCAACTCAGGTTGAGACGCGTTATCTGGCCCGATCACGCAAGCAGGTTAGCTCACCGACTACTCTCGCGATTGATCATTTGTCGTCGTGGAAATCACCGGACAATGAGGCCGACTATATCATCATCACCCACGAGGATTTCTACGACAGCGCCCTGAAGCTGGCCGCCCACCGGCGTGCATCTGGCTTACGCGTCGCCACGGTGAAGGTGGGCGATATTTACGATGAATTTAACCATGGGATCTTTAACCCCCAGGCCATCCAAGACTTCTTGTCCTATGCCTACCATCATTGGGTTACGCCTGCTCCCACCTATGTTGTGTTGATTGGCGATGCCTACCAGGACTACAAAGACAATCTTCATACGGGCACGGTGAATTACGTGCCCTCCCAAATCATCGAGACGGCACTGTTGGGGGAGACGCCTTCCGATAATTGGTTTGTCCAGGTGGATGGCGAGGACATTCTCCCCGATATGTTTATTGGCCGACTACCTGTCCAGACTGTCGAGGAGATGGAGGCGATGGTGACCAAGATCATCAACTACGAGCGTAGCCCGCCAGGCCCGAGCTGGGATACCAATGTGCTCTTTGTCGCGGATGATAAAACACCGTCGTTTGAAGGTACTTCAGATGAGCTCGCACGCCTGTTACCCTCCGACTACACGGCCAATACCGTTTACGTGGGAGACTACCCGCCGGGTGACCCGACAAAGGACATTATTCAACATATGAACGCCGGAAACATTCTGGTCAATTACACTGGGCACGGAAGTGTGAGTACGTGGGGACTGTGGAATGGCCGCAACCGTATTATGGATATGTCTCACCTCGGATCATTAGGAAATATTGGCAAGTTGCCGGTTATGACCATGGCGAACTGCCTGAATGGTTTTTTTGTTGGTCGGAATACGCGTAGCTCTTTGGCTGAGGCCCTGCTGCGGCTCCCGGAGAAGGGTGCCGTCGCTGTCTGGGCCCCCACCGCTCTGAACTACCCATCCGGCCACCGAGCGTTGATGCGTGAATTCTACAAGGCGGTTTTTCAAGATGGTCAGACCGTCCTGGGTGCGGCGACTACGGCGGCGAAGATTGCCACTTACGCCCAGAATAGCTTCTGGGGCGAGTTGGTAGAAACCTTTGTGCTCTTTGGCGATCCAGCCATGCGGTTACATGTCCGTCCCAGGGGGTCGTGAGCCCAGCTTTGGATCGAATGGGATTCAAGTCGACGTCTCACTGCGATGATCGCGCTGGCAAGGTTGGCACAACAGAGCGTTTCCTCCAACTGCCAGAAAGTCCTTTGTTTTGCAGGGGGATGAATGGCAGCCCGGAGCGAAGTAGAGGCAAGTGTTTGAGGTTTTTAAGAAGCTCCCGCCGTCTTGGGTGGCGCTTCACGTGTTCTCCCGTTCATGGATAAATCAACGATCAGTCAGGGTTCACTTTCGGGTCCTCGTTTTGAGGGAGTGCTGAACCTCTGGGCTCAAGCGGGTGGGCAACATCTGTTCCCCATCATTGGTGAGAGTATGCTTCCCCTGATCCGATCTGGGGATTCTGTTCTGGTGGTACACGGCAGCCGGGGTGTCCGCCGGGGCGATGTGATTGTTTTCAGACGCATGGGGAGTTTAACCGCGCACCGGGTGCTGCGTATCTCAGATCGCAACTGCGAACGTACTGTTATCACCAAAGGGGATAACGCCTTTCAACTTGATCCCCCTTTGCGCGAGAGGGATATTGTGGGGAGGGTGCTGACCATTAAGCGAGGCGAACGTCACATACCTCTGGATACAGTCTTCCAACGAATATGGGGTTGGTGGCTGGCATCGAGCGCATTGGTGAGGGCATCTCTCAACACCAGAACACGGGCATTCCTTGCGCGTTGAATCACTCTTGGTTGTCTTGAAGGGATGGCACAGAAGGCGACCTCTCATTCCTTACGGCTCTTTCTGGCATCACGCGTGTTAACGTTTCGCCAGCAATTCTTTCACACGTAGGGATTCCCAATCACATCGAGACTGTGGTTCAGGAATGTGTGATTGTCGAAGGGTTGTATTCGTATTCAATCTCCTTAAGCTGCGCAGCAACTCTTTCACGTCACATCATGCACCTCTTGATTGAGTTTGACGCATCCTACATTTTTGTTCATTGTCCGTCACAAGCCCAGACAACGCCTTTCACGCAAGCCAAAGATCAATAAGGCGTGGAGGCTTGTCCGCTTCAGGCACATTGACTGACTGTCGGAGCCAGTCGATTGACTGACGAATTCGATCACGCATGGATTGCTCTTCTTTGGAATCAGGAGGAGGGGCTATCTGCGTTGGTACTCGGCATCACGTTGCCGGATGGTTTTGAACACGGCATGGGGGTTTCCTCGTTCGTCTCAAAATGTCAAAAGACCTCAATGCCTAGACGGATTAAACCTGAGGAAACACCCGTGTCGGTAATCGACTTCTCATATGAAAAGCCGCGTGAAGTTGATCTGCTCTTGCACTGCGCCCGTATGTGTCCGGATACTCAACATGTCCGCACTCTAGTACAGGAAAGCCTTTCTTGGGTCACTGTCACGCAAATGGCCCTTCGGCATGGGGTCATGCCGCTCTTGTACCGGAGCTTGCGGACGACTTGTCCGGAATTGATTCCTCCTCCTATCTTGGATCAGCTGCGGGACTCGTTTCGCGCCAATATGGTGAGGAACGAGTTCTTGGTCAGGGAACTCGTCATGCTCCTGAAGCTGTTCACGGCACACGCAATTTCCGCCATTCCGTTTAAAGGGCCGGTCGTGGCTGTCTCTGCTTACGGCAACTTTGCTCTCCGCCAGTTCGGCGACCTCGATATTTTGGTTCACGAGAGTGATTATGGTCGAGCCCAGGATCTTCTTGTCTCGCAGGGATACCAGTTCATAAAGTCGCATGGTTATGAGACTAGTTTTTTGAAGGAAAATGGAAGGGTTTTGGTGGATCTTCACAAAGCACTCACATCGAGTGTGTTTCCTGTTGCATTTGATTTTGAAGGCTTATGGAGGCGTCGTGAATCAATCTCCATTGGTGGTACTACCGTACCCAACCTTTCGTCTGAGGACATGCTTATGATCCTCTGCGTTCAAGTTGCCAAAGATGAATCGCAAGGGAGCTATCAACTAGCCAAAATCTGCGACATTGCCGAACTCCTTCGCGTCCATCAACGCATGGATTGGGGACGCGTACTAGAACATGCTAGAAGGCTGGGGAGGCAGCGTATTTTATTATTTGGTCTTAGGCTCGCCAATCAACTTCTAGGAGCGGTACTTCCGGAGGATGTCTTGCGAAGCATTCAGGCCGACCCTCTGGTCAGTGAGCTTGCCACTCAGTTACGAAAACGGCTGTTTGACGAAACGTATAGGAGTCCCAACGAGGTTCATGCCATCGCGCGATTTTTTACGAACGCCCGATCTCATTCCAAGTATCGAGAACGCCTGCGTGAAAAGGTCTTGCCAGTCGTCGTGCCCAAGGAAGCGGACCGAGGGTTTTTCCTGCTACCGGAAACTCTGCACTTTCTTTATTATGTGATTAGATTTTTCCGTTTGTTGGGAAAGGCGGGAATCTGTCTATTCGTAAAGTTGCAGAGGACCCTGACTTCTAGTCGTGGGTGAATGCTCTTCTGCCAGAAGTGCTCCGCAAGGCGGTCACGGAAAATGCCATAGGCCTAGCTCGTGGGAATCTACTGTTGTAGACGTCAATGGGCGACGTTGGGGGGGCGATGATGCCCCTGCCTCTTGCTAGCCCAAGGCCAGGGAGTGGTGTTTCGATTGATCCATTCGTAGGGCGAGGGTGAAAATATACGCCCCGTTTTCCTCCCAGTTCGGTCAAGGTTTTGGTCCCAGTTCCCAATCTATCTCGGTTACACTTGATCACCATCAAAAAGCTCGAATGCCTTGTCTTGATACGATGATTGTGGCACTCTATCTTTTTTAATCATTCTTGATCACAAGTTGGTGGGATAGGATTTTGGTTCTGATTGTGGGGGTTCAACTCCTCCTACCCCAGCCAACCACTTTCCCATTATATTTCTAAAAAAATGTCGAGACAGAGTGGCCGTACTTCGTTGATCCAAAAAAGACTTCAAGGCCGAATCAGACGAAAATCAAACGTGAATGGTAGCGATGAATAATACCGAACTCCAAAGGCAAAATTTCCTCAGATCCCTTGTATTACCAAGGGCATCGGGTCTGTTCAAAAAAGTTCGTCCAGTAAGGCCGCAGCTTTTTTTGCGCGCAGAGCGTACCTTCTGTACGTGAGCACGAAAAAAAGGCGAGAACGCCGCTGGCGGCTTTTTTCAACAGGCCTTGAGTAGCGATGCGTTGTTTTAAGCAGACAAAAGAACACGTTAACGGGCATGAAGCCGGGTCGAAATTGGTTTTCTCCTCAAGGCAAATCGAGAGGTTTCGGCAGATGGCTCAAGAAACTCGCCTATCAGGTCTGCCCGGTAGGACTGGTAAACTCGCTTCGTCGTCGTCAGGTGTTTTAGCTCTTTTTTCTGGTTCTAGTGGTACGGGAAAAATGATGGCGGCAGAGGTCATTGCTCGAGAGCTAGGAACGAGGGTCGTTCCGGTGAACCTTAAACACGTTGCCAGCAAATATATTGGTGAAACGGAAAAGAACTTGAATCGGGTCTTTGAGACGGCCAAGAAGAAAGGGTCGGTGTTGTTGTTTGATGAAGCGGATGCTTTATTTGGAAAACGAAGTGAGGTGAAAGATCGTCATGACCGATATGCGAATGTGGAAGTGAGTTATCTCTTGGCCAAGATAGAGGCGTATCGTGGATTGGTCATTCTTACTTCAAATCGGAAGGTCAATCTGGATCCCAAGATTACTTGTCGAGTGAAATACGTGCTCGAATTTTTTCCTCCCATCCCTGCCCCTCGCGTTCAGCCCAGGTCATAACATGGATATCAGTATTCGATGGCTCTGGGCCGCCATGCTTGGTGGGAGTATCATGTTAGCGGTGCCCGGCAACACGGATCTAGCGAGAATGGCTGGTGACGTGGTGGGCCATTTTTTTTCGGCGTTGGTTCTGGCCATTATCCCGATTGTAGGATATCGTGTGTTGTATAAGCAGATTAGTGAAAAGGAAATCACCTATATCGTTGGTGTGTCTTGGGTGTATTTGGTCCTGTCCCAATTTCTTGGTTCTTAAGGAGGAAGCCAATATGACAAAATGGATCGTATTGATACTCGTGGCTCTTTCGATGATGGGTTGCGCCAGGACTTATGAGCGTGAGGCTCAATTTATCCAAGAAGAATATGCCCCGTATGAAGGCAAAGGTACCGCGCAAATTTGTGGACAGGCCTATGTAACTCTGGATGGTGGGAAACAGCATGTGGCGTCAAGCAATAATGTGTTGTTAGCCCCCGTAACTTCGTATACAGAGGAAGCGTTTAAGGTCAAAGTTCTTCGAGACCGGAACATGGTGCCCCCGGATCCGCAGGCTGCGAAATTTGAACAATATACGAAGACGGATGATGAAGGTCGGTTTTGTTTTGCTGATTTGCCGGCAGGAGAATATTATGCGGTGGCTGATATCGTCTTGCCCTCTTCAACAAAAGGACATCGTGAAAGTCAGTTGGCTCATGCCAAAGCTTCAGTCAAGGCCGATGAAAACGTCTACATTCTTGTGACTCGATAAACGAATATCGAAAAGAAAATGGGATGGTCGTCCTAACGGAAGTTAGGTGTCCCGTTCCAGGCTTTCTGCCTGCCGTGGAAGTCTAGTTCCCTTGACTAGGGATACTGCCTCATGCAGTAATTATTCAGTCTTGCCAGGATTGCACGATGAAAAAAATTGACCTGATTGCTGGGGCCAGGCCCAATTTCATGAAGATTGCGCCTATTATTGATGCGTTGAAGGCAGCCGAGGGGCAAGGTGGGCCGTTGCGATTTCGCCTGATCCATACGGGGCAACATTATGATCGAGCCATGTCGGGCAGTTTTTTTGAGGAACTGGACATCCCTCGACCGGACATTAATTTGGAAGTCGGATCGGGTACGCAAGCTGAACAAACTGCTGCCATCATGGTGAATTATGAAAAGGTTTTGCTGAAAGATAAAAGCGATCTGTGTCTCGTGGTTGGAGATGTCACATCGACCATGGCATGTGCCATTACGGCACGAAAAATCGGGATTCCCGTCGCACACGTTGAAGGCGGTATCCGCTCTGGCGATTGGACGATGCCGGAGGAAATTAACCGGGTTGTGACCGATTCAATAACGAACTGGTTTTTTACTACGAGTGAAACGGCGAATGACAATCTACGTCGATGCAGTGTCACAGACGACCGGATTTTTTTCGTGGGCAATACCATGATTGATACTCTGCTTAAGCAGCTCCCGCGTTTGAAGGCGCCAGCCTGTTGGGAGGAACTTGCCTTAGAGCCTGGGAAATATTTTGTCGTTACCCTACATCGTCCTGCGAATGTCGATGGTGAGCAGAAATTGTCGCGACTGCTCCATGCTATTTCCAATGGGACACAGGGATTACCTGTCGTATTTCCTGTGCACCCACGAACCGCCAAAAATCTTCGTGACCAGGGGAACCCACCACCTCAACTAAATTGCATCGATCCTCTGGGCTACTTGGAATTCAACTACTTAGTGAAACATGCCTGTGGGGTCATCACCGATTCTGGTGGAATTACGGAGGAGACCACAGTCCTTGGCGTCCCATGTTTGACTTTGCGGGACAACACCGAGCGGCCAGAGACCATTACGATTGGAACAAATGAACTCATTGGAACGGACCCAAATAATGTCACGCCGGCTTTAGCACGATTAATGGCGGGCCAGTGGAAAAAGGGAGCCATTCCACCAAAATGGGATGGTCATGCGGCCGAGCGCATTGTTGAACATTTGGAACGTTTGCTCAATAAGAGTACCATCAACTCTTAGTGGTTCTAGTGAGCATGCCATGGCTAGGTGCCAACTCTCACCCTTCTATAATCAAGATGGACTCACCTAATTCGCAGAGCCATGTTCAAATCGGAAAGAATAACGCACCTTCCCAGGACACCAAAACAGACCAGGCACTGGTAGAGGCCTCCCTTCAAAAGTACGGAGCGTAAATTTCCCCAGCCTCACCGCTTCACTTTGTTGGCTTCAAAGAAACGCCTGCAGTCCCCTCTGGACCTGACTGAAAAAACCGAACGGTGGTGTAGGCATAAACCTTCACCCTGATGAGAAATTTTACTTTGATATAGCTCGCCGTTTTTAAGTATAATAAGGTATGCTCTAGGCATATCTTATTAATGTTTTTATTGCTTCATTATTTTTTTTCATGAGGTGTTGCTCTATATACGTCCTTTCAGAGTTTCCCCCAAAACCATTTGGCCTTTTTTCTTGCTCCGGAATACCCGTCTCCTAGAAAATTGTTGTCCAGGTGGCAATGCGATAGTTCTATTTCGGTTGAGAAATCTATTCCCCGGAGGGAGAAGTGACAACCGATGCGTGGCCGTGTTCATTACAGGTTCACGACGCTAGAAGTTAATTAGTGGGGACTTGCAAGTGGGTAAGAGTCATTCTTGAAATGGTCCCCATATCCGTTTCTTGCCTGGTATTGCATACTTATTAGGAAAGTAAGTGAATCTGCCATGATGTATCTTGAATTTTTTGGATTGCAAGCCAAGCCGTTTCACACCACTCCTGATCCCTATTTCCTTTATTTAAGCCCAAGTCATAAACAGGCTTTGGGTTCGATTATCTATGGGGTTAAGGAAAAAAAAGGGTTTATTGCAGTTACCGGTGAAGTGGGTCTTGGAAAAACCACGATTCTCCGGGCGTTTCTGGGACAATTTGATCAGGTGAATCTGCAGACAATAAACCTCTTTAACCCCAATCTGACATTTCCGGATGTTCTCAGAGTTCTCTTACGTGAATTAGGATGTGAACCACTAAAAGGCAGCGATGCAGAGGTTGTCGAACAACTGCATAAAGTCCTTATTGAAGAATATCAAAAAGGCAGGTCGGTCGTGCTGCTGATTGACGAAGCCCAGAATATGCCTGTGGCAACTCTAGAACAACTACGAATGTTGTCTAACTTGGAAACGACGAAAGACAAACTCATTCAAATTGTGTTGTTGGGTCAGCCAGAACTCGATTCGCTTCTAGATCGGTATGAATTACGACAGATTCGGCAACGTATAGCGTTACGAGCAATCATTCACCCCCTCTCTCAAGACGAAAGTTTTCAATATATTCGTCATCGTTTGGACAAGGCGGGTGGGGAGGGGAAAACGATTTTCACTACTAGAGCCTTGAAGCGTATCGTTCATGAAGCTCAGGGGATCCCGCGGCGGCTGAATATTCTCTGTGATAATGCGTTAGTCACATCTTTGGGGTACAAAAAAAATCCGGTGACTGCCCGTATTGCAAAAGAAGTCATCAATGACTTGGCTGGAAAACCATCCCACACGTTATGGAAATTGATTCCTTTGGCCGCGGGGGTGCTCATCCTGCTTCTGGCGCTCGTCGCGCTGATGCCTCTGACGAATGTTAAATTTTCCTATACCGCTCCATTAGAAAAGATTGGATACCTGTTCGACCAAGGAGTCAATCAAATTCAGGGCACCTTGAATGTCGCTAAAGGCTCCAATCCTTCTACTCAGGAAGATGTTCTGTTTGCCGAAGCTGTCACTTCGGTACCGGAGGAGTTAGAGCAAATTTTGGTGGACGCTGCTGATATGTTTCCCATTCAACCGAATACTGATGGCCTCAACCAGCCTTCCGTGCAATCGGTAAAGAATATGACTGAGAAACTGGAAGAGCTACCCAAGCCGGAAATCATTCCACAGGTCAGGCCGGTCAACAAAATTATCGCATCATCGAATACTGAAAACTTCAACCAACCTACGGCACAAACCCCAAGGAATGTGGTTGAGGAATCGGAAGTGCTACCCAAGCCAGAGGCTATTCCGCAGGTCAAGGTCGCCAAAAAAAAATCCCCATCACCTGATTTCTCGCGTAAGAAAGAAAATCAAGGCCCCTCGCTTTCCCTTGTCACCAAGATTATCAAAGAAGGTGAGACCTTGGCAGAGTTAATGCAAGAGGTGTATGGATCATCAAGTCCTGCAACGCTTCGATTCGTGCTTAACCATAATCGCCATATTGTCAATGTGCGAAAAATTTTCCCCGGTCAACAGATAGTGTTTCCGTCGTTAACCAAGGTAGAGGATAAAAAAAAACCTATAGATGATGCCCGTCTATTGGTTTCACCTACAGGAGAGGAATTGAGGTCTTCAAAAAAAATCTATACCGAATCTTTGCAGCGCATTAAACCGAATCAGAAAAAAGCGGCAGCGAAACGCACGAAACCTTATGCCGTAGCGATAGTACAACAAGGTGATACTTTAGAAAAATTGGCCAGAATTGTGTATGGATCGTCGGATCCTCTCTATGTTCAACGGGTCCTGGATTTCAACCCCAAAATTCTGAATCCCAAGATAATTTTTCCCGGACAGAATATCGTATTCCCTAGAATCGCTGAAGAAGAGAAAGTTCTCATAAAGCAATCTTTTTCAGCCAATGCGTCTGAATAGATTGTTACTTGCTTCTGATCAGGTAGAGCCTTCAATATCTCTTTCTGAGGAACTGTTATATGAGTAAAGTGTATGAGGCCCTACTACATGCCTCTGAACATCGGCATGAGGTAATCGAGGTCGTTCGGATGGAACGCCCACGTTCTCAGACGGTTGTCCTATCTACCTTACCTGTGTTGAGAATGAAACGAGAGATGGTTCAGCTTGAGCAACACCTTGCCGGCCTTATTCGCGACCCACAAGACAATATTCTTCAATTTATTAGCAGCCGGAACCAAGAAGGCGTTTCGACCATTGCGCAAGAGTTTGCAAGAATTTTGGTTGAATTAAAAGGGAAATCGGTATTGCTAGTAGATGGGGATTCTGAAAAGTTGACTCAACATTCTACCTTTGGGGTTGAACCTAAAGTGCCTTTGCACCAAATCATGAGTAACGGTGGAAACTTAGATCAGGTTATCACTCCAGTCATGCATTCTCGCTTGTTTCTTGCTAGGTTGTTTGGAAGCAAGCAACAAGCCGTTCAACCTACTGGCTCTGCCAGCCAGGAAAACTTATGGACGCATATACGCAAAAAGTACGACATGATTGTCATTGATTCTGCACCGATCGATTCGTCTGATGAGGGCTTAGGGTTGTGTCCGGTAGTTGATGGAGTCGTGATGGTTGTAGAAGCAGAAAAAACCCGTGCTAAGGTCATCTCGCACCTCAAAGACCGGATTGTGCAAAGTGGTGGAAATCTGCTTGGTATGGTCTTTAATAATCAGCGTCATTACATTCCCAAGTGGCTCTATCAGCGATTATGAACCTATCCTTATGTAACAACATTAGCGATAGCTTACCTCAGAGATAAGCTTCTATTCCTCTGGTTCTCCTCGTATTGAATATGAGTAACCTTTCTTCTCAACCATCCGATCTCACGTATCAAAGTGATTTCTTGAGGATTCGGGATATTCTCACCGTTCTTTTTAAGCATCAGCGAGAGATCGTTGCGATCTTTTTACTTTTTACGATTCTTTCCCTTCTTGTTCCGATGCAGATGACGCCAATGTATCAAGTCGAGGCAAGTCTCATGGTGAAAATAGGAAGAGAGCATATGTACAACTCGGAAGTCGGTGGGCAATCTCAGAAAGTGACTTTCGATCTTCAAGCCCTCATTGCTCCAGAAATTGAAATTCTGACGAGCCGAGATCTTAGATTGAAAGTTTTAGATGTACTTGGAGTCGGCACCATCTATCCTGATTTTTTTAAAAAATATTCTTTAAATGCTTCACAGTTAGAAGCAGCTCAGAACCGTTTTAAGAGGAATTTAACTGTTACGCAATCGGGGAAATCAAATGTCATACGAGTAATTTTTGAACACGACAATCCCCAAGTTGCGGCACGTGCGGTAAACGTACTCAGTGAACTCTGGAAAGAAAAACATCTCGCCATTTTTAGTAACCCGCAGGCCTCATTTTTAGAGGAACAGGTTGAGATTTTCCGTAAAAAATTTGAACAATCAGAGACCATTCTGGAGGAATTCAAGCAAGAACACGGGATTTCTTCCATTGTGGAGCAACGGACACTTCTCCTTGATCAACGGCAAAAATTCGACAGTAGGTCAAAGTTTACCGAAGACCAAATCCAGGGGGCAGGTTCAAAAATACACTCACTGAGGGGGCAGTTACAGAACATTTCTGAGTACATTCCTATGTGGACGGAAAAGGAGCAGACGGATCAAGTGATTAATTCTACACGACAGGAGTTGCTGACTCTTCGGCGAAAAGAACATCAATTTCTAGGTAAATACGATGAGAATAGTCGAATGGTGACTGATATTCGTGAAGAAATAGCTCTTACTCAGGCATATCTCAATGATCAAGAAGCTCAAATGAAAGATGCTCAGGTGACCACTGTCAGAAATCCAGTCTATCAAGACCTTCAATTGACGCTCCTTAATACAGAATCAGAATTAACGTCTATGAAGACTAAGCGAGGAGTTATTCACGGACAAATAGAAGAAATTGACCGTAAAATTGCACGATTGAATCGATTAGAAAAGCAGTTTGATGCGCTTCAACGTGAAGTTGACAAAGACAAAGCGAATGAAAAAAATTATGTAGAAAAACTTGGAATGGCTAATGTTTCAATGCAAATGGATGATAAGAATATTGCCAATGTAAGTGTGATCCAATCGGCGTCAACACCTAGTGCACCGATTAAGCCTAGAAAATCTTTAATCTTCTTTATCGGGATGGCCATGGGGCTCTTAGGAGGAATGGCGTGGGCGTTTGTCTCGGAATTACTCAAGACGAGTTATATAAGGCCGGAGCAGGCTTCCCTTGAGCAAGGGATCCCTGTTCTGGTCAGCATTAGTCATAAAACCTAAGCGGCGGATCCCAATGATGCTCGTAGCTAGACGGCTTGCGCTGAAAGTATTGAAGTCTGAGAAGGCATACTTTCAGAAGTTAAATTCAAGCGAAATATTTAAGGAATGGCAACCAAGCGAAAAATAAATTTGGTGATGGCGTCGGAAATTTTTATTGATCTATGGTCTGTATTTGCCCTATTCGATAAGGCTGTACGGCACGGCAAGGTTTTAGTGGCCGATCTGTATGAAAATACCTACGCAATATATTTTTTCCATTTTCTTGTCAAAAAGCCCTATTACGTAGGGTATTGATCATCATTGTTTCTTTGAATACGCCTAGGTACTGTATGATTTACTATTCAGTTAATAAGAAATTTCTTATATTTCATTTTCGTATATTATAGATATAAGTGGCTGTTTTCTTTGAAAGTTTTATTATATTCCACAGTGAAAATCGTTCATGGAATGCTTATTGCTTTTTAATTTAAGATTTATATTTTTTTATAACTATTATTCCACCCCCATTTTTTCTCTAAACGTCAATACTCTGCTGCCTTTCAAAGTGATACCACCTTTAACTTTTTTGTGGTTCTGACGGGTCGCAGAACTTTAATTTCTCCTCTCTAATTCATTACTTTTTATACTTTTCCTAGTTTCATCTGTTTTTTTAGTACGTCTTACAAAATCGTTTTTCTCGAAGCGTTTCTTGAATAGTATTTTGCAGTCAGTCGTTCATTGAATCGATTGCACTATCAATTTTTATTTTCGCTGAATAATTCTCTTTGTATGGCTGGAGGTCGGCTGCGTGTATTTGTGTAAACTAAATCTATCTCTTTTACCCCTAGTATTGAGCCACGTCTCTTAAGCGTTTCTAACAATGGCTGGAATTTTATTTTATGCATTTCTACTGTCCCTTCTTATTGGGGCTATGTTGACTCCCTGTCTTATGTTGGGCGCAAGACGGTTGGGTTTGTTGGATCAACCTGGCCATCGAAAGGTTCATAAGGAGCCCATTGCCAGAGTTGGGGGTATTGCTTTTGCGGTGGGCGCGTTAGTCTCAATTGGCTATTGGGTTCCAAAATATGATGTGGTGATTGGCATTGTTACGGGTTTACTGATTATTGTGAGTATGGGCTGTTTAGATGATTTTCTCGATCTACAAGTTCGGTATAAATTTGGAGGGCAGTTTTTGGCCGCGGGTGTGGTGGGGATTTATAGCCACCTCTCCTGGCAGCCCTTCTCGATGATTCTGGGTTTTTCGTTCCCAGCCTGGCTGTCGATTCTCCTGACAATCATTCTGCTTGTCGCGGTGACAAATGCGATGAACTTATCTGATGGACTCGATGGCCTGGCGGGCGGGCTCTCCTTTCTAAGTTTTGGCCTGATAGTATTTATTGCATATCAGCTGGAAGATACTCTTGTGCTGTTCTTGGCACTTCCGGTCATGGGTGGCCTACTTGGATTTTTGCGATTTAATACATTTCCGGCTCGTGTGTTTATGGGAGATGGTGGAAGTCAGTTTTTAGGCTTCGCCCTCGGAACAGCCGCTCTACTCTTGACACAGCCTGGGCGATCACCAATCAGTCCGGTGTTGGTGTTGTTTTGTATCGGCGTGCCGTTGCTGGATCTAGTGGCGGTGGCGGCACAACGACTTCTTGAGGGGAGATCGCCTTTTTGCCCCGATCAAGAGCATTTACATCACAAGCTCTTAAGGCTTGGATTTTCGCATGATCAAGTTGTACTCATCATCTACTTTTTACAAATTGGGCTAGTGGGGTTGGCCTATAGCTGTCAATTGAAATCTGACGTTTTTCTTACCAGTCTGTATCTTCTCATTCTCGCAGGGGTAGGAAGTTTCTATTATGTCTTGTCTGCTGGGAGACTATTAGATGATATGTCCGAGACATGGAGGACAATGACTCCGCCCTGGCGGTCTTGGTTCCACTCTGGCCCCAGGTTTTCTCAGATGTGCTTGTATGGTCTTACGGCAGGAGTCGCAGGGTTTCTCTTACTAGGGATTCTTTTACCCAACAATGGGCCTAGGGAAGTATCCTATCTTACATTGTTACTTGTAGGGACGGTGCTTCTTGGCATCAGGGGTAGTCCGAAAGCTGTTCTCGCCTCCACAAGATTGGGCCTCTATCTGGGGGCAACTCTTGTGCTCTATCTTGTAGAACAAGCCATCCTAGGAGCAGCGAATGAGGTATCTCTCCTGTACCAAGGTTTTTTCGGGGTTCTGGTTCTCTTGTTGCTCTTAGCCATTTATTTAGATCAAGGGCAAAGATTTCAGGCAAATCCCATGGATTATTTACTCCTCTTTTTGGCGTTGGTCATGCCGTTTCATTTAGGACTGCAGATGGGGCAAGTAGAGCTAGGATCCATGATAGCCAAATTAATTATTTTATTTTTCGCTTGTGAATTCTTGCTGCAGGCGTATTCCACCAAGACCCGCCAGATAGGATACCTGTCAGGAATTGTTCTGGTTGGATTTGGACTGCAAGGGTGGTAAGGCAAATTCATTCCTGGAGTTGAAAAAAGACAAAAACGTGGAAATCTTAGATTTTCATAATGATTGAAAAGCTAGACACAAGGCTTTTTTTGACATGGTAATCCTGCGTGCAACTCAAGCGTTTCTTTTTAAGCCAGCTTTGCGATAGATTATTAAAGGCTAATGAACGACTTGGCAGGATATTGCTACCTTGTTAAATTCGAACCTTGTTCGGCATTCGATGCGAGAGTTGTTGTGTTCAAGACAATTGGATCTGGTGCAAACCGTTTCTTAATGCTGTGTTCATTATCAAAGGATAATCATGTTTGTGGCTGGCGCAAGGTTAATGTAACGGTCATTCGCCAATGGGATCTGTTCTGCGGTTTAAATAGTAATCAGGGTTGCCAATTTTCCCTCTAAGCAATAGTTTGGTAGAAATCAGTCCTTCCTTTGTCGTTATCTAAACCGAACGGTCACTAGTTGAGAATTTTGTAAGGCCGGTGATTCGTATGCCTCGCTTTGGCGAGTAGATGCGCTCTTCATTTCAGATATCACTTGCTACCAACTGGAGCTGACAATTTTGAAAGACCTCTCCCGGCTATACACAGCACTTGCCACATTGAAATTGAAGACTCTGAGGCTAAAAATTTGTCCCTGTCCTGCCTGTGGACCGAGTATGATAGTTCGATTTGCAGAGAATGGTCTTTCTGTGCGATGCATGCGATGTGGCGCATCTGCAATACATATGTCAATTTTAGCTGTGTTGAATTCTATGGTTCCGAATCTGAAAGAGAAACATGTCTATGAGCTTTCATCGCGTGGCCCACTTTTTGATTACTTGCAGAGAAACAGCAAAAAGCTTACCTACTCTGAACATATTGATAACGTGCCAGATGGGCAATTTTTTAATGGCGTACAATGTCAGAATATTGAGCAGCTTACTTATAGTGATGAGAGTTTTGATCTCTGCACTTCAACAGAAGTGTTTGAACATGTTGCTTGTGACCAAGCCGGGTTTCGTGAAATATATCGAGTGCTCAAGCCCGATGGTGTTTTTATTTTTACTGTACCTCTTACAAAAGGCAAAGAGACTATTGCACGTGCTGTATTTGAAAATGGGAAGATTCGTCATATACTGCCACCTGAATATCATGGGGATAGACTACGTGGGCAAAATGAAGTACTCGTTTTTCGTGATTATGGGCAGGATATTACCGAACGACTTCAAAGCTCAGGCTTCAGAAGAGCAGAGATTGTTGCCTCGGAAAATTTATTTCTCTGGAATTATGAAAGGTGTGTAATTGTTGGATGGAAATAAGCATGATCGTTGCACCTTAACCGGTTGAAAGATTTTTCTCTGGCGGAAGTTAATCCGAAACTTTAGACAAGTGCTATTCTTTGATAGGACCATATTAATCTAATTTGCTTTTGCGTTATTGAGGCTTGTTCGTGTACTTGATAGGAAAGCCGTTTTAGCTCCCATCGGTGCAAGGTGCAATGAATAGTCATTTTGAGAGCCAATGCTGAGAAGAAGACCGTTATCGGATTTCGGCGGAAGTCTGTGAGGTGGTTTTATGTTGGGATGTAGGAATCAAGATATATAGAGACGGAACAAGATTTCGTTTTGGAGGAAAAAATATGGTTACACTCATATGAACTTTGTGAGGCGGCGGACTGATGTCTAGAGTAGATACGCTCTTCATGCCTGGTAACGCAGCCACGATTCCTTATGTGTATATCGTTATCCTCAACTGGAATAGTGGGCCTGAGACGCTTGAATGTTTGGAAAGTGTCTTTCGTTTAGACTACCCGAGTTATCAGGTTATCGTTTGTGACAATGATTCTAGGGATGGATCAATGAATGACATGAAAGCTTGGGCGGAAGGGCGTTTGGATATCCTACAATTTGGAAACCCTGCGTTGCGAGGCTTCTCTTTTCCGCCAATCGAGAAGCCGATTCAATATGTTTTCTATGATCGCATGACGGCTGAATCCGGAGGGAACGTTGGCGACAACTCAGCACGGTTAATTCTCATACAAACAGGCAAGAACCTCGGGTTTGCTGGAGGTTGTAATGTGGGGATGCGTTATGCCCTTAAGCAAGCTAATTTTGACTATGTGTGGTTACTTAACAATGACACAGTGGTATCCAAGGATTCCTTATCCGAACTAGTTGGTCATATGCAAGAGAGATCTGGTGCTGGGATCTGTGGATCGACTCTGCTGTCGTATGATGAACCGGATCAGGTCCAGGCGTTAGGAGGTGTACGATATAACAAATGGATAGGCACAATAGAAGCAATTGGCGAATATCAATCCTTCGATGGCGTATCTTCATTAAAAGCAGTTGAAGCACAAATGTCCTATGTCTTGGGTGCATCAATGTTGGTTTCGCGCCAATTTCTTTGTGATATTGGGCTACTGTGCGAAGAGTATTTTCTCTATTACGAAGAGCTTGATTGGGTTTTTCGAAGTCGGAGTCGCTATTCTCTTGCGTATGCTCCGAAGAGTCTTGTGTATCACAAGGGAGGAGGAACAATAAATTCCTCAAATGTGCTAAGCGCAGACATAGATTGTCTTGCTCTGAGAAACCGGCTGTATTTTACCTATAAACACGCCATTGTGGCTTTCCCAAGTGTTTGGATAACGATGGTAGGAGTTGTTCTGAATAGAATCAGACGAGGACAAATTAAAAGGGTTATTCCTATTATCCAGTTAATGCTTGGCAAGTGGGAATTAAGTACAATTTTTGGTAAAAGGGCATGACGTCTCACGATGGCTTTAGATATCTTTTCTTCGTTCTCATCACGTTGTTTGCCTCACTCATCTGTTCAGGATTTTCTGGGGCCTTCGACGAAGAACTTGTTCTTGCGGACCATGGAACGACTAAGTACGAGATATTCGTGAGAGCCTCTGTTACACCGGCCGAGCGGTATGCTGTAAAGGAACTTGCAACTTATCTAGGTAAGGTTTCGGGTGTTAAATATCAGATCAAAGAGGTTGATGGGTTGTCTCCTGACCCGTTCGTAATGCTGAGTAGACGCTATGCCATCACTCCTCGATCTGTGATGGAGACTGCTTCTAAAGAGTTGCTGCCCGACGGCTTTCTCATTCAGACAAAAGGTGAAGACCTCATCATAACGAGTCATTCTCCTGAGGCGCTTCTCTTTGGTGTGTACCATTTCTTGGAACACTATCTGGACTGTCGTTGGTATTCTTCCGATTTTATGGTCATCCCTTATCGGAACAAAGTCACAATTCCTTCGATCGTCGACCATCAAGTACCACGGTTTTCGTACAGAGAGGTTTTCTCGAAAGATGCTGACAATCTCGAATTTTACGTGCGGAACCGGATGAACGGCCAGCTTGGGCATAGGGCGGTACGACACCATGATCTAAGGTTTGGTTCCTTATCAAGAATTCGTATGGTTGGAGTGCGAGAGCTGATCAGTCCATCCAGGTATGCTCGCAGTCATCCAGAATTTTTTGGTAAAGGGCAGCTTCGCTTTGGAAAGACTTCGGTGAGGACCACGGCCGTTGATGAGATCCTTAGAAGGTTAGCTCGGTGGCCTAAAGAATCCTACTATCTCCTGATCTCGCCTGCTGACATTGATTCCTATTACGACGAAGAGGAGGACAAGGCGCTGATTGATGCTGGGCGTGCGCCTGGTTCTGCCTTTTTCGATTTTGTGCGTGTGATAGCCGCCGCAATAAGGACTGAATATCCTGAAGTGACCATATTGGCATTAGCCTACAGATGGTCTCGTCAACCACCCATAAACATGACGTTGCCCAGAAATATGGGTATCATGCTCGCGAATATTGAGGTGGATTTTTCAAAGCCTCTCAATAGTGAAGGGAACAAGAATTTTCTTCATGATTTAGATAATTGGGCTAAGCTTACCGATTCCATCATTATCTGGGATTACATTACGAATTTTAGCGGGTATATACAGCCCTATCCCAATTTTGGAGTACTTGGTAAAAACTTGACAATACTTTCACATCGGCCACAAGTGAAGGGAGTATTTGAGCAAGGTAGCTATGAAACCAAAGGTGGAGAATTCGCAGAATTACGCGCATGGGTTCTATCAAGATTATTATGGAATCCTGAGCAAGACATTAAAGTCTTAATAAAGCAATTCCTAGCTGGGTACTACGGCCCAGCCAGTCCCTTCATCGAAGATTATCTAAAGTTACTAGGAAAATCGATTCAAGACCACCCGATGTATCTAGCTGTTAAAGTGCCGGCAACTGCCGCGTATCTTAGCTATGATTTTTTAGTCCAAGCCGACCAGATTTTTCAAAAAGCGGAACATGCCGTGCGGAATGAAGGAAAATTTCTAGAGCATGTTCAGGCTGCTCGTCTTGGTGTTGACTACGCAATGTTAGTCAATAGCGCCCGTATTGATATTGATGAAAAGAAACATGGCAGAAATCTTGAGAGCTATGCTGTGCGATATAAACGCTTCAAACAATATCTCAAGAATACCAACGTTACAGCTTATCGAGAGGGAGGAAACGAGGCGAGTGCGAAAGCACTACTTGAGATCCTGAGGTTTCCGAGGAATTCAGCGAGCTCTCCAGCAGTCTGCAAGGACCGTGCGCCGGAAAATTGTATCGACTTCCAAGATATGAATTTTCAGCTTGCCGGAGATGCGAGGCTCGTTTCTGATGATATGGCATCGGACGGATCAACTGCGCGAATGTCAGGAAATAGTGCCGTTTGGGGGATCCAATTGCCATTAAGTGAACTGCCTGTTGAAGGGAAATGGAAAGTGTATTTTAGGGGCCGAATAGAGAAAGGCTCTGGAAAGGGACAAGATGTTGCATTCAAGGCAGGGGTCTATCCGGGGAGGGCTCGGAAAATCACAATGAACCAAGTGGCAGACAAGGGCTATCAAGAATTGATGCTCCCAGGGGTTTGGACGCGAGATCGAAATAAATACATTTGGATGGCACCACAGAAATCCAACGCCATCAAAGCCTTTTATATTGACCGAATAATTGCAGTTCGCACAGACCAATAGTTGTGTAGTCACATTCCACTTAACCTCGCACTAAGCCAGCGCTTAGGGCAGGAAACCAACTTCACGGATTTTCAGATGGTGCAGACATTTCCCAGGACTTTTTGGGCAGGATGTTACTTCATCGTCATCTTCCTGTTGACGCTTCAGGCGGTCAAGGCTTCCCTCGGTATGGAGATCCGTATCGCTCAAATATCTCTGATGGCCATTTTCTGTGCTTTGCTGGTTATTGACCTGCAGGCTCGCAGAGCAGATGTGAGAATGCTGTTAGTTATCTTTTTTTTCGGTCTGCTTTTTATGACCATTAGCAGTCTCTCTCTCTACCCCAAAAATAAGGAAAACGCATTTCTTGTTAAGTATCTCTTTATCTATCCTGCTGCCTTTTACTTTGGGCAACGAGCGCTTACTCTTTTAGAACCTAAAGGGATTATTAGGGTATGCGAGTTAGCACTGCTGTGTTCCTGCCTGCTCTCTGTCTTTGTTCATTATTATCCAATTTCTGGCCTTATTCATGTACGGCCGCTGCACTTATCAGTGTACCTGAAAGGCACATTTTGGGAACAGGGGGGCTTGGCCTTCTTTTTCGGTCTGTTGTTGCTGACATCATTAGCGTTGCGGTTCAAGCATGAAATATGGCCTTCCTCAAAGTGGATCATCTGGGCGTTCTACACGATTGTAGTTACTTGCCTTGTGGCAAGCGCGAATAAAACGGTTTGGCTTGCTGTGTGGTCCTCTCTCATATGCGCTGCCCTGTTCAACCGTGACCCATTCACTCGCACTATTGGAGCTTTAACATTTAGAGGTAAGACTACTGTAAAGCGTTGGGGGTTGCGTGTATTTTGTGGGGTGTGTGTTTCGGTCCTTGCCATGGTCTTGTATAACGCCAGTCTGGAGCATCATGAACAAATTGTAAATTCAAAGATGTTGCAGCATAAGTGGGAGTCTGAACGAGGGGCGGTGTTGAGGCAGGGCTTCAATTTGATTGCGGAAGAACCATGGCTTGGATTAGGCTTTGGCGCAGTCGAGATTGCTACAGAGGGCACGGGGATCGGTGCTGGCGAGGGGAGTGGGATGATATTTAATTCCTATTTGGATATCTGGATCTCTGTGGGAGTGCTTGGATTTCTGTATTCCCTGTGGCTTCCTGCCACAGCCTACGGCCGGCGAAGCTTCCCTTCACAAATTATTGTGGTGTATCTATTTATTTCTGCGAACCTGAATCCTGTTGCTCAAAACGAGGAGTATTATTTCTTCCTTGGTGTTGCCTATGTATGTGCCCATGAAACCTGGAAGAGCACTCCCTTGGCAAGGCGTCTTTCATGAATAGTTCGGCTACTGAACGTCTCGTCATTTCCGTAGTCAGCCACAAACAGGCTCATATTGTGGCTGATTTATTATCGGATATTGCCACTGCCTGCGATCCTTCGTATATGACAGTTTTGGTGACGATCAATGTCGAGGAGACACTCACCTTTAAGGAAAAGGACTTTCCTTATGAAATAATTATTATTCGGAACCCAAGGCCGAAAGGATTTGGTGAAAATCACAATGCGGCATTTTCGACTATTAATGGCGATTATTTCTGCGTACTTAACCCGGATATACGATTAAAAACAGACCCGTTTCCTCCCTTGCTGGCAGAGCTAAGGAAAGCCAATACTGGCTTGGTTGCGCCCTTAATTGTAAATTCATTCGGAAAGGTGGAGGATAATGCAAGGCAAGTGCTTACTCCTCTGTCCATCGCAAAACGGATCCTGAAGATCGACAAAGGGTCGGACTATCACATTGATGAATTGCCGCTCTCCCCCGATTGGGTTGCTGGTATGTTTATGCTGTTTCGGAGCCACGCTTTTTCTGAAGTAAAGGGTTTTGATGAAGAATATTATATGTATTGCGAGGATGCAGATGTCTGCGCACGATTATGGCGATCTAGCCACAGGGTATCGTTGGTGCCTTCGGTAGCCGTGATCCATAATGCGCAGCGGAAGAGTCACAGGAATTTTTCTCACGTACGTTGGCACATCGCTAGCCTCTTTCGGTATTTTGCGAAGTAAGGCCGCAATGATTAACGTGGTTTAGTTTTAGAATAATGATGAAGAATGTTCAACGGCTCGCGCTGGTCGCGGTCTCTTTCACGGAGAAAAGGGACGGTGTCAGTGTATATATTGAGAACTTGCTGGCACAGTTTTTACGCCTGATATCAAATAACGGCAAACCTATCTATGTAGATGTATATTCTTGCGGAAAGGGTGCAACCGTCCTACAAACCGTCATGAGGGAACATCTACAGGGACTTCTCCCCAAGGTGCTCTCTCACGTTACATTTATAGAATTCTGTAGGGACGATCTGGTTACAAAATACTTCGTTTTACCTTTAAGATTACAAAAAAATGGACCTTATGATTGGGTCATTCTGCCAAACCTACAGCCGCTCTTTCTCCCTGGAATGAGAGTGTTCAGTATACTCCTCGATTTAACCTACAAGAGGGCATTCGAGCATTTTTCTATAAGACGGAGACTGTATTTAGATCTCTTGTCGCGTTTCCGTTTAGCCTCTGATCAGTCAATTGGATACATTTCGGACTCTTCAAAAAAAGACCTTTTTCAATACTATCCGTCCAGCAGAAGTAAACACGTCATTTTTGTTCCTTGTGGGCTCCCCTTTAAGATGACCCATTTTGACCGACCATCGAATTTAGATGTCGAGGCTAAATTGACGTCAAAAACACTAAATTTGCTCTTTGTCGGACGCATCAACCGATTGAAGGGTTTTGATTTGGTGGTGGTTGTATGCCGTCTACTTGACCAATATGCATTGGAGCACGAGGAAATTTCTATTATCCTCAACGTCGTAGGGAAGCAGACCTCCGAGGCGGAAGCGCTGTTATCCCGTGCAAGATTCGAGAGAGTGGACTTACGAGTGCATGGCTATGTGAATGATAACATGTTGAATCAACTCTACAGAGAGAGTGCCTTTTGTTTCTTTCTTTCTAAGAATGAAGGGTTCGGACTGCCTCTTCTTGAATCCGCATGGTTTCGTTGTATCCCTGTCTTGTCAGATATTCCGGTTTTCCGAGAAATTATGGGCAAAGCCTATCCGCTTTTCCCCCCGGATTCTTCCTCTTGTGAAGGCATCGTGGAGTTTATTCATAGGACTCGGTCAAATCAAAGTGACAGGGCAAGTATTTTAGAAATGATGGAGCGAGTTGTTGAAATTCATTGCGACGGCTATGAACGTGCTGCACATGCGGTATTAGACCTATGCTCCTCAAGGGAACACTCAAAAAAAGCATTACCCATTGGGTAAGTTCTCTTAATATTTTTACTATCAATCAATCATGGCTTTTATTTACATCTTGTCGACGTGTACATCAATAATTTATCAATGAACTTTGTTTCAGAAATTTAGGGAGAATACAGATGAAAGGGATCATTCTTGCTGGTGGATCAGGTACTCGGCTCTATCCAGTGACACGGGCAATCAGTAAACAATTGTTGCCTATCTATGATAAGCCGATGATCTACTATCCATTGTCGACGCTCATGTTGGCTGGGATTAGAGAGATTTTGCTGCTATCAACGCCTCGAGATCTCCCCCAATATGAATGTTTGCTTGGAGATGGTGAGCAATGGGGGCTTAGCATACAATATGCTGAACAAGTCGAACCTCGCGGTTTGGCGGAGGCCTTTATTATCGGACGAAAATTCATTGATGGAAAACCGAGTTGCCTTGTCTTAGGCGACAACATTTTCTATGGTCATGGCCTCAGTGAGGCCTTACAGCAAACTGCCGAACTGACAGAGGGGGCCACGGTCTTTGCCTATAGAGTCAATGATCCTGATCGTTATGGTGTGGTTTCTTTTGACATCAATGGAAAAGTCACGAGTATCGAGGAGAAACCTGAAAAGCCTCGTTCGCATTATGCGGTGACCGGGCTGTATTTTTATGATCACCATGTATGCGACATTGCCGACGGTTTACACCCCTCTGAACGCGGTGAACTCGAAATTACCGACATCAATCGAACATATTTAGACCGAGGACAGCTGAGCGTAGAGAAACTCGGACGTGGAACTGCGTGGTTGGACACTGGGACTCACGAAGCGTTACAGCAAGCCTCCAGTTACATTGAAGCGATTGAGAGTCGGCAAGGCTTAAAGGTCGCATGCCTCGAAGAAATCGCGTATCGCATGAATTATATCACGGTCGAAGAATTGGCCAAGCTCGCGGCCCCCCTTGCGAAAAATAGCTATGGAGCATATCTGATGCAGTTATTGGAGTTGGAAAGAGAGACATGAATATTATTAAGACTTTAATTCCTGAGATCGTCGTGATAGAGCCCAAGGTTTTTGAAGATCCGCGTGGGTTTTTTATGGAAACCTTCCACGGCCATCGATTTGACAATGCTGGATTACCTGCTGTTTTTGTTCAGGATAACTTCTCACACTCCTGTCGTGGTGTCTTGCGAGGACTTCATTATCAGTTTCGCCGCCCACAAGGAAAGTTAGTGCATGTTATTCGTGGAGAAGTATTCGATGTCGCCGTAGATATTCGTCATGGTTCCCCTTGGTTTGGACAGTGGGTGGGGGAAACGTTGTCTGAGTCTAATAAACGCCAGCTTTATATTCCGCCAGGTTTTGCCCATGGATTTTGCGTGCTGAGTGAATCCGCCGATTTTCTCTATAAATGTACAGACTACTATGCTCCAGAAGAGGAACGTGGCCTGTATTGGGATGATCCGGATATTGGAATCACGTGGCCAGAAATGAATTTTATTGTATCTGAAAAAGATAAGCAGTCTCCATGCTTGAAAGACATCAGCGAATCTTTTCCGCGGTATGAAGTCAACCTATGAGAGTGTTTTTTTCGTTACCCAGGAAGGTCTTCTATCTGGAAAAAATCAGGCCAAGGCTAAAGTGGAACAGAAAGGATCCGTGGAAATGAAAAACCGTCTTGCCATGTTTGCAGAGGCGCTTCCGTTTTAATTAAAAATATTTTATTTTTGCAACTCATTGAGATGAAGATTTTTCTATTTCGAGTTGTCCCCATTCCAACGGGGATGAGAACGTAATGAAAATACTAAAGGAGTTTAATGAATGAGACGAATTCTCGTGACCGGAGGAGCGGGTTTTATCGGTTCGAACTTTATTCGGTATTGGCTGGAGAGACATCCAGATGATCGGCTCGTGAATCTGGATGTCCTAACCTATGCTGGTAAGCTTGAAAATCTTTCTGATCTCGCACATCTTTCCAATTATCAATTTGTCCAAGGGGATATCTGTGATGCCCGACGAGTGGACAAGCTCTTTGAGGAAGAAAGCATTGATACGGTGGTGCATTTTGCAGCCGAATCGCATGTAGACCGTTCCATTTTAGGCCCAGAGCAATTTATTCGAACAAATGTCAACGGCACATTTACTCTACTCGAAGCCGCCCGTAAGACATGGAAAAATGGCGATACCGGGCAGCGTTTCTTGCATGTATCGACGGATGAAGTTTATGGGAGTCTTGGCCCCGATGATCCCCCTTTTAGCGAATCTACACCTTATCAACCCAACAGCCCCTATGCAGCCTCAAAAGCTTCGGCTGATCACCTGGTGCGTGCTTACCACCATACATATGGTCTGCCTGTATTAACGACAAATTGTTCCAATAACTATGGCCCATACCAGTTTCCTGAAAAGTTGATTCCCTTAGTCCTCCTTAATGCTCTTCAAGCTAAACCGTTGCCGGTGTATGGCAACGGAAGTAATGTTCGTGATTGGTTATATGTCGGTGATCATTGCGCAGCCCTCGAAAGAGTGCTGCAAGATGGGAGGGTAGGAGAGGTGTATAACATTGGGGGAAATTGCGAACGACACAACCTCGAGGTTGTCGAAATGATTTGTGACCAACTTGACTTGATTCATCCCGAAGGGAAACCGCATCGAAAGCTTATTACCTTTGTAAGGGATCGACTAGGTCACGATAAGCGTTATGCCATAGATGCAAGAAAAATTGGTTCGGAACTGGGGTGGGTGCCCAAACACGACTTTGAAGCTGGCATTAAGGATAGTATTAGCTGGTATATGAATAACTTCGAATGCTTTGAGAGAGTGTAAGATGAAGCGCCTCTCGTTTCGTTTCAGGAGAAGAATGGCAATCAGGGTCTCGACTTCAAGCAATTTTCAGTATGCACGACAAATGGCATGTTGCCCTGCTATATGCCTCAGAATACCAGGGCTTCCAATTTTTCCTATCTCAGGATTTGGAAATGAAATTTTACTAAGCTAGCTGTTGTTTTTTAGCTCTATCAAAGCTAGCGCGGAGGACCACGTGGCGTGAGCCCGTGGGTGAAAGCGCTCCCCGCTGGAAGGGGAGGACT